>JAIUZE010066278.1:0-47966 GCA_022085475.1 Heliosperma pusillum
GACTCAATGTCATTGCAACTGTTAAATTGCTCGAGCTGACTAATCACGTATTATGCCTTATTCTCTTCGGTTAAAAAGAGCTGAATTCCAGTAAAATGATCTAAATGAAGCCGAACTAAATAAAAAGATGAAGTAAGGCCCAATTTCTTTACGACTAATAAGAGCTTAGCTAAATTGAATTGAACTTAATGAAGCTAAACGTTAGTTAACTTAGCTAAATCGAACTGAACTAAATGAAGATGAACTGGCCTTAACTGAACTAAATTGAAATGAGACAAGCTACACTGAACTATAATAATGATGATGATTGGATTAATTAATATTAGTCATAAAATTTAATAACTATAATAATTATAATTACATTTTTAATAATAATAAGAAATATAACAACCGTATTTATAATAATATTAATAATATTAAATAACTAAGAAAATGAATAAAAATAATATTATTAATATAACATTAATAATAATAATAATAATAAATAATAATAAAACTATTCAGTTATAGATGTGTATGACCGAAATAAACTAACCTTAGTGAAGCTGAGTTGAGCTAAATTTAACTAAATGGAGCATAACGGAACGGAAGATAGCTAAGTTGGGCTAAATTAAACTGAAGTGAGCTGAAAATAAGAAGGAAACATCAAGGCCTAAGAGTTAATTTGAATAGAGATTAGCTCCACTAAATAAAACATGGGTAAACTAAATCAAATTGAACTGAATTGAGCTAAGCTAGCTAAGCCGAAGAGATTAAGCCAGAAAGACACAATGCCTTAGTAATTTTGAGTTAGAATCAAGGTTAGTTTCACTTGTTCACTTTATAAAAAAAATCAGGCTAGTCGGTTCAGCTACTTTTAAGTTGATTTAATGTTGAATTTTGTCATTTTGGTAATTAAAATAGTTATATGGTTATTTTTGGTAAATAGTGGTTGATACATTCTTATTTTCGAGGGGCAACTGTAACGAAATGGTCACTTTGGTAAAAGACCCTTTCTACACATAGTTTAAAATATAGCTGACAAGATTGACCCGGCCCGACAACCCGAAGTCAAGACTCGAGATTGACCCGAAATCCGAATTGAGTTGACCATTATACTTGATCAGAACGTTTATTGTTGCAAACATATTATTATCCACGAATAACTTGATAATAATTAACCAAAAAATGACCAAAATTAAAATAACCCTACACGACCCAAAACCCGACCTGAATTTATTGACCATACTCAAACCCAATCCATTTAGCCCGTTTGCCGATTCTGGTCTAAAACTCCAATTTCTACTTGACAAGGAACAACATCCTTTTCCTAGGAAAACTCAAAATTGAGTTCATTAACACTACATACAAATCTACCATCCATCCCCACTAACCCAACCCCACCTCATTGAACCTTCAAAGTTTGTTAACCCCTCTCAGACATTTGTAAACCCCTCTCAAACATTTCCCAAAACCACCACCCCACCACCACCCCACCACCACCACCAAAAAACATCCAAACCAAAAACCACCCAAAATTTTTACCACATCTACTATATATGAAAGAGAAAACATTTCCTCTTTTCTCATTGGCTGTTGAATTTAAGAAAGAATAAAATAAATTGGTCGCACCACTATGTATTTCTCCTAATTAATTACTCTCTCTCATCAACTCTTCTTTTTATTTTTCATCTTTATTGATGCTTGATTTTTAGGTATTGAAACAATCGCTAGAGGGATCCCACGTTCTTAACAAAAATAATAACTCTCTTCTTTAGTGTCTTCTCAGGTTAAGATGTATGTATAAATAAATGTATGGATAAATAAATTTTTTAGTGTCTTCTTAAGTTAAGATTGATCTATGCATATCTATAGATATATATGTTAATGAAAACTACAACTACAAATTTATAAATTAATTGAAATTTGTATCACTTTGTTTTAACTGTACTTTGTGTTACTGAAATTATTGTTATAAAAGTCTTAAATGATGAAATCGTTTTAGTCTTTTCTCAAAAAAAAATGCTCAAAAGCAACTGTAATTAACGAAAAAAGGTCGACAACAATAGTATTTTTATAGAAAAGAAACAATAATTATATGGATTTTTTGCATGAATTTAGAAGTAAGTCGTGCATTATGTGCACTGAATTAAAACTAGTTCTTCACAAAACTCACCACCTTATTCCATCCCCATAAAACCGTCCCTCCGGAAACCTACTCTAACCATAATGCACAGTACACCAAGACAGACACATACCTAACCAGCCTCACCGTACCGCCACAACACTACCACGCTCACCACCGCGTCGGGGCTCCGGCTCCGGCACGGTGTACTACGTGGAAAACCTATCTCAAAACGACCTAAACAAATGTCATACGGGTCAAGCCCAATGGGCTCACCAACCCGACACTTTCATTACCAATGTTCACCGTACAATAATGTAGGTACTATTCACAGGTTTAGACAATTTTGTTGCTTATGAATACAAGAATGTATTAACTAAAGTACTCCGTATTAGTTAAGATAGTTGAAACCCCATAAAACATACTCCATATGTACTATTCACAGCAACATGATGTTTAAATCACTTTAACTGCACAATATGTCCTTGAGAACACAAACATTACAGTCGAGACTTATCATGTTATGAATTATGATAATGTAATCCTAAAAAAGACATGTATGGATGTACCAACTTTTATTTCAACAAGGAAACAATTTCAGTTTATACAAAATTAAAAACAACAAAGTTACAATTTATTACCCAACATTCTGGAAAATTACAGTTTTCAATTAGATAAACTAAGCTTTACATTAATAATCAGAGAGTAGCAAGCTTTCATAAAAAAACACTAGTAACCGCGTATTGTGTTTGGCACAGATAAACAATGTCGGCCTTTGAAGCCACCAACTCGCTTGCGACAAGCCGGCTTAGGAATGTCCTTAAAACCGATCACACAAGTCCTCCTCCTTTCACTAGCACATCGGTTGTAACCTTCTTGAAGCTTTGCTTTCGCCATCTCCAACCTCTCAGCATACGAAAGTTTGAAAACATCGTTCAATTTCTTCTTTACGTCAATTACCATTACATCGTCTCTAGCACCATCTTTATTACATACTCTGTTTTTATTCAAACATTGTTGTTCTGTTAAGCCTTTGTTGCTCAAATTTCCCTTCAAACTGTTTCCTTTCGCATCCGTCTTCGTAATAACGCTATTTTTCAACTTCCCTTTTGAACCAACTTCCTTCAAGCTAATCACTTGCGACGTCTTTCGATTCCTTGAGTACGAGTCATACCCTTCCCGCAACTTTCTTTTCGAATTCTCCAATTTCTCAGCATACGACAACTCGCCTACATCATTCGATTTCTTTTGAACACCAACATCTCCACAAACCCTCTTCCGTCTCAAACATTCACCACCTCGATCTTCCTTTATCTCGTCTTTTTCACACAATTTCCTCTTCAAACCCTTCGCATCTCCACAAACCCTCTTCCCTCTCATATCTTTCTCTTTATCGTCTTTCTCACACAACTTCCTCTTCAAACCCTTTGCGTCTCCCAACCCAATGTTCATCAAATCATCACGTAAAGGCGTGATTGGCGTCGGAAAATCAAACAATTTCCCTAACTCGCTCACTAGGGCATCATCATCTCTCAAAACAGTATCAGAATTTCCGTTCACTTCTTCGTGCCCAAGTTCGCTCCCAAGCTCGTTCAACTCGTCGCTTAACGGGGTTCGAAAATCAAACAACTCCTGTACCCTACTTACTAGAGTATCATCTGTTAAAACCGAAGCCTCCTCCATAATCAAACCCAAATCATCCTTATCTTTCACCTTATCAAATTCCAAATCCCATCTTATATCTACTTCAACATTAGCCATGATCACTCTTAACTAATACAGTAATACACTTGTGTTTATTGTTTGAACGAAGTATTTTTTTTTTGTGGGTTATGAATGAAATTAATATAAAGAATGATTGGAAGGTAATGACTTAATATAAATATAAATTTATAGCGTGGGGAAGGGTTTTTTGTTGGTAATTTTTGGAAAGTAGGATGAATTTTGGAAATTTATTTGTTAATTGTTGTAAACTTGTAATATGATGAATGTAATGTAATGGCGGTGGAAAATAGTGGGTTAATTAATTACTCCCTCCGTCCCGGTCATTTGTTTACCATTTCCATTTTAGGGTGTCTCATTCATTTGTTTACCTTTCTATATTGAGAATGTTTTCTATGAGTAATTTGATGTCTCAATGGGACTATTGTCCACTTGTCATCCACCAAGGATCACCACAAATGGTCCCCTACCATTTTCTTAATAATTGTGCCAAAAGCAAAGGTAAACAAATGACCGGGACGGAGGGAGTAGTTAATTACGAATTTACAGTTGTGCCCTTTAAAGTCTCCCGCTCTATTTTGTTAAGCCTTTGTTTGAATTAGGATATATTTTGAGTTTAATTACGCGTATTTATTAAATTCCTTTCATATACATATTGTTTTTTAATGATGACAATGTTTTAGATAAATAAAATAAAAATTAATCTAATCTTTCAACTTGAACGATAATAGTTCAACGTTAACGTATTTTTTACAAAATATCTCAACTTCTCCTAAACAATTTCTAACAAAATTTACTATTGTCATTATTTTAAATATAAAGTTAAATAAGTTACTGATTTGATAAATATATAAATAATCATTTACGTACTCCGTAAAATAAATGTAATTATTTGGGTAATTTTTGTCTCATAAAAGTGAAGGTTGGGTGATTTTTGTTAACAACCAAAGTTTTTATTTTTTGTTAAATTTTACCATTTTGAAAAGATATATAGATCATTGACGGATTAGAGTTATATTAGCCACAATATAAAAAAAAAAAGGCTCCGTATATAGGTTTCACATATTTTGTTTTTAATCTCTTTCGCTTCAATGTCATTGCAACTATTAAATGGATCGAGCTGGCTAATCACGTATTAATAATAGCAATTAACTAAGAAAATGAATAAAAATATTATTAAAATATAATAATAATAATAATGAAAATAATAATAATAATAATAATAATAATAATAATAATAATAATAATAATAATAATAATAATAATAATAATAATAATAATAATAATAATAATAATAATAATAATAATAATCATAATAATAATAATAATAATAATAATAATAATAATAATAATAATAATAATAATAATAATAATAATAATAATAATAATAATAATAATAATAATAATAATAATAATAATAATAATAATAATAATAATAATAATAATTTTTAATGAAAGCTGCGCGCAATTAATAATAATTTAATAATAATAATAATTAAGAATGATATTAGTAATAAATAATACTAATAAAACTATTAAGTCTAACCGAAATAAGTTAACCTTAATGGAACTGAGTTGAAATGAACTAAACTAAATGAATTCAACTAAATGGAGCTGAACTCACTTGAAGAAAGCTGAGTTGGACTAAATTGAACTAAAGTGAACTGAAAATAAGAAGGAAAAATCAAGGCCTAAGAGTTAACTGGAACAGAGATTAGCTTGACTAAATGGAACAAGGGTAAATTAAACCAAATTGAACTGACTTGAGATAAACTAAATCAAAATAAAATTAAGCCAGAAAGAATAAGACTTAGGCCTTGTTCTTTTCAGCTTAATTTCAGCTCGTTTTATTTAAGCTCGGCTCTATTTAATACAGTTTAGTTTAACTTTAGTCAGTTCTATTCAACTCATCTTTTCACAAAATTAAGTCTTACTTCAACCCCATTCACTTCAACTAGGCTCTATACAATTTAGTTCAATTAAGTTCACCTCCATTTAACTCAGTTCAGCTCATTTCAGCCGAAAAGAATAGGGCCTTAGTAATTTTGGGTTAGAATCAAAGTTAGTTTTCACAGTTCATTTTATAAAAAATTAGGTAAGCCCGTCCAGTTACCCGTAAATTGGTTTAATGTTGAATTTGTCAATTTGATACTGGAAATAGTTATATGCTTATTTTTTAGTGTTAAGATAAATTCTCTTTTGTGAGGGGCAACTGTAATGAAATGGTCATTTTGGTAAATGACCCTTTCTATTCAGGGTCTAAAATAGACATGATAAAATTGACCGGCCCGAAAACCTAACACCCGACTCCCAAACTCAAAACCCGAGATTGATCCGAAATCCAAATTGACTCGACCTATTATACTCGATCCGAATATTTATTGTTGCAACAAATTATTCCCCATTATACCTGACCAGACTCCGAACCAGCAAATCTAAAAATGACTAGACTCAAACCCGACCTGATTAATAGTTCTTGTCTAAAACTCCCACTTCTACTTCACAAGTGACAACATCCTATTCCTAGGAAAGCTCAAAAGTGAGTTCATTAACATTACACTCCATCCCTACTAACCCAACCACACCTCATTAAACTTTCAAAGTTTGCAAATCCCTCTCAAACATTTCCCCAAAACCCCCCACAAAACACCAAACAAAAACCTCCCAAAAATTCACCACCTTCTTCACAAACTTCACCACCTTTAAGTCCTTACTCCATCCCCATAAAACCGTCTCTCAGGAAACCTACTCTAACCACAATGCACACCAAGACAGACTCAGACCTAACCAGCCTAGCTGCCACAACACCACCACGCTCACCACCGCGCCGGGGCTCCGGCTCCGGCGCGGTGTACTACGTGGAAAGCCCATCTCAAAATGACGTAGACAAAATGTCATACGGGTCAAGCCCAATGGGCTCACCAACCCGACACTTTCATTACCACTGTTCACCCGTACACCACTCACGTGAGTCATCCACCTCGCGTTTCTCACGTGGGCCCGGGTGGCGTAGGATCCATGGGCGAAGACTCGAGTATTCGGGTCAGGTTGGGGAAGATGATGAGTTGGAACATGGTGATAATGGTGATGATGATGATGGTGATGTTGAAGATGATGGTGGGCCCTCTATGAGGTTTTATGTGGTGTGTTTTTTGGTGTGTTTTGTGGGGTTGTTTGGACTGTTTGCTTTGATTCTGTGGGGTGCTAGTAAGTCTTTTCAACCTATCATTATTGTCAAGGTTAGTTGTGCTTTTTTCGGGTTTTTTTAGTGGCGGAGCAATAATTTGATGTTTAATGTAGTAGACTAACTCGTGAAGAAATCGGAAATTTTAACTAAAAAGTTCGGCTTTTTATTGTTTATGGATTATAGATTTATTGGTAGTCCACCTTGTTCAGATTTTCTGCTAGTATTGTACTTGCATTTGAGTATTTGACTATGATTGACTGATTCTGCTCTACAGTTTGACTAGCCGTTAGAAATGGTGTATGTGCTCAGTTTATTATTGGATTTTTCTGTTTTTTATAAAGGAATTAGCTAATTTGAGTGTCAAATTTGTTAGAAAATTGGATTGTTGTTTAGAAAGTATCACACTTTGTAGTGTGATTTACTAAATTAATTCAAATTTGGGATGTTGAAGTTGTGAGTTGCATTAATTTGATTAGATTAGAGTTTAGTAATGAGATACTGCAATGCACCAAATTATTAAGGAGCAAAACTTGGCTGAGTATAGACCTCTTTAGGGTGCGGCTATTGCCACCCTTTTTCGATATCCATACAACCATACACCCCTGTCGAAATTTAGTACCCGTTTGTTTAACTGATTGGAAAATTTTCTATTTGGACGTCATTTGGTTACTTCAAACTCGTTTACTTCTTTCCCGGTACCTCAGCTTTGTTTGTAGTTTCACATTGGGTAACTGAGATCTTAATCGTCAGGTATCTGAGTATCTGACCATCGAACTTAAATTCACATTGGGTAACCGAGATCATCTTAAGGCGTTTCATCTCCGAAGTCTGAACATAATTTCACATCGGGTACCCGAGATTTCTTTATTTCAAATTGGTGATAAATAACTAAGGTCATGGTTGATTCAATGTAGAGATTCTGTGGACAAACCTTTTGTTTAAAGATAGGATTTTTTTCCTTACCCCTTTTCAGAAGTCATTTAATAAAACATAAAATGGGTAAAAAGAAAAGTGATTTTGAGTAATGTGTATGCTGACACAGAATCCTGATCCCTGTCACATGGGTTCGTCTTTCATGGACTTGGTTTGACCACATGGTGTCATGGTCAAAGATGGTTGATTTGTTTATTGGGTTAGTTAAACCCGGAAGAATGTTCTTCTGTTAATTCTAGTTTTATAAGAACATAGAAATGAATGCAATATTTATACAATACAATAATTATTGTGTAGGACATCTTTCAGTTTGAAATGATAACTTTTATATATAAGAATACTCGATTATTGATATAGTAATAAACGAGTGTTTAACAAATAAAAGGACCGTCTCATATTGTAAGACGACACTGTCATATAGTTTGGGTGAGTGGGTGACAGTACGTTAAGTTGATGAATGTCTTTGAAAATTGCAGCACATGGTGTTTTGGGAATTCAATATACAAGCAGGAATGGATGGCACAGGAGTCCCAACTGATATGTTGTCCCTAAATTCGAGTATCAAGATTACCTACAAGAACCCTGCTACATTTTTTGGAGTGCATGTCACCTCTACTCCCCTTGAGTTGTATCACTATAACCTTAAAGTTGCATCTGGACAGGTATGTAGACTCTTAATCTCTTTATAGCTACTGGAGTTTGATTAGTTTTACGGTTCTTTTTTTGGTGACGATGGACATGAATAATGACTTTGGTATCATTGGAAGTTAGTTAATTCAGCATAGGGAACATTTTTTGTGGCTTTACGCGTTTACAATGCCGAGAGACCCCGGTACCTTCAACGTATGTCTGCCAATGCTTGATTCATGATGTTGCACATGTGGCTTGAGGCCGAGATTATTTGTTTTTAAATACATTTTTTTGGGGCTTTGGTAATGTTCTTGGGAGTTGCAGGAACTAGCTTGTAGTATATGAGTATATCTAAGATTTGTGGTCATTGCATGACCATACACATCTATATCATTGACTGCTTAAAAAGGCATGGTTGTTGTGGTGTTGTAACTCATTGATTTAGTGTAGTTGCATGACTAAATGCACATCATTGACCGCTTATGATATCCAAAAACCCCGGAACCTCAAACGTGCATCCGCCAATGCCTGAATCACGATGTTGCACTTGTGACTTAAGGTCGAAATTATCTATTTCAAGGCAACTTTTTGGCCTATGGACTATGGTAATATTCGTAAGAGTTGTAGGAACTAACTCGGACTAAAGAATACAGAGTCTGGCTCTAGTAGAAATGAAAACCATCCAAATCATACTAAAATCTTCGAAAATTGTTTCTTTTTCCTCAGTTTTTCACCTGTCATCTAATTAGAACTTCAATGTTATGAATGTTGTAGATGAAGAAGTTTTACCAAAAAAGGAAAAGCCATGCAAATATAACCACACTAGTTCACGGTCATCAAATCCCTCTCTATGGTGGAATGTCATTCATATCAGATGCGAGACTGAGCAACATTCACCCGGAAAAAGTAAGAATCGTGGGCTTGAACTTGACATTTACAGTGAGGTCAAAAGCATACATTTTAGGGAAGCTAGTGAAGTCCAAGTTCTACACACATATCCGATGTCCTGTCACTTTAGATGGCAACCGTCTAGGTAAGTCTGTGAATTTGGTTCGTTCTTGTATCTATAAGTGAATCAATGCTCAGCCCCACGTCGTAGAAACATTATTTAACCCGTAGTAGAACGAGAAGGTTTTGAAGTCTTACCCCGATTAATTTGTATTGCGAAAGGGTTTAATTGTAGTTAGATCAGTAGGTTTGGCTGGTAGCTGACTGAGAAGGGTAGATGCTGAAGAACTTATTAGTGTGGTTATAACTGTAAGTGTAATTAACATTGGAAATATTTGTATAATGAATCCTTTGTACTCTTGATGCATCTATTTAGGTCTTTTTAGTTTTGCCTTGCTGATACTGGTACAATTTTTTTCTCTCATATAAACGGAGTAACGAAAGCCACTGTGACGTTGATTCGTTACCACCACGCCATGACTTTACTGGGTAAATTAGCTGATATTTGCTTGTAGTGTTGTATGGTTTTGGAGGTGAAATGTTTCTGAGGGTTATATGGAAGACCGAAACTAAATAGGAGGGAGTAATAGTTATCTCTATGTTCAATTAGTCAGTAAGACGGTTTTACACTATACAAGTACGGTAACCTGATGGAATTTCTTTATAACCGAGTAATATTTTTTAAGTAAAACTTTTAAGTAAATAATAGTGTTATTTAGGTAAATTTTAAGCGGTTTTATAATTTTTTATTTTTTGTGTGTAAAATCACTACACAGCTTTTCATTAGAGTATGCAAAGCCACACTAAATTTCTTAGGAGAAGATTTGATGAACAAACTAAAGCTGGGATTTTAAAAAAAAAAACTTACAAGATGAAATGATGAAACAAGGAACAACTAATGAACTAATACATAACTTAAAAAATGCATGAAAAAGAGAGATGAATTACAGGAATGTAAAAGCTTAAGCTACAATAAGACATGAAAATCAGAGTCGCCTAACATTCACAAGGCAGTAAATGGAAAATCATCGGTAAATCAGTAATCCTTCTTAGCTTCATCTCCATCCTTGTTTCCACCAGGAAGCATGTCCTTTATCTTGTCGAAAATCCCTTTCTTTTCTTGCGACTCATTTGATCCATGTTCTCCTCCACAATGCCCACCTGGCTGGCAATGCTGTGGTGCCGGAGCTGCAGTATAAGCTGGAGCTGGGGCAGGGGTTATTACTGCGTCGTCCTTGTGAATACCCGGCATTTTACCCTTGAGCTTCTCAAGGAAGCCCTTGTTTTCGTCAGATGAGTGCATTACGTCTGGAGCATGTTTATGGTTGTAATCACCCTCGCCAAAAGCTGTCTCACTCTTGTGATTGCCCGGCATCTTATCTTTGATCTTCTCAACAAAGCCCTTCTTTTCATCAGAGTGCATTCCCTCTGGAGCATGTTGGTGGTTTTGATCACCCTCGGCTAAAGGATCAGTGCCTTCATTTTTGCGACCAGGCAGTTTTGCCTTGATTTTGTCGGTCAATCCCTTCTTCTTACGCCTCCTTATCTTCACGCCACCTTCTTCTACCTCCTCTTCGGACTGTTAAGTATCCATTAAAACCACACTTAATTAGATCATTATATAAGAACGTCTTTAGTCATATAGTTGGGGATGATGAATGAGTCTCTAGACTATCAAGGTATGCTAATAACGCTTTGAACTTGAGAGACAATTTAGTAGTTTAAAAAAAAAATTTGCCGACATGATACCCGAATCCATCGTGTCTAGGTCTTGCTAATGGAACGTTGGACCCAATGGTCCAGAAAATGTTTGGCTCTAACATGAGTGAACGAGTCTTAGTCATCCAAATCCCATTGCAGACACAATCAATTGCCATGGTAAGTAAATGACGGTGAATTAATGCAAATAATAAGGTTCTTACCGAGCTGGAGCTGCTACTTCCAGAACGATGGAGCTTTTCCATAAGAGTCGGCTTGTGTACTGCCTCGTTCATAGGCACATCGTCCTTCTCTTCCTTCTTCCCGAAGCAATCAAAGAGGCCTCGATCTTGAGCCGGGGCGTCAGGCTTGTCGCTTTGGAAGCCAGTTGGGTGAGGGTTCGACATACTATTAACCAGTAAAATACAGTAAAACTACCTAAGAATCAGAAAGAACAAGTTTTTGAGCTTAACTTGAAGTTGCTATATGCTAATCACAGCAATATTTTTTAACTTAAGATGATTGTAATTGCTTTGTTGATGACTAACTCTTGTAAACTGGCAGATTATTTATAGGCAAAGAACACCTGAAACCCAATTAAAGTAACTTAAGAAATGGATTAAGTATATTAGTATTTTAATCAAGTACTTAGTATTGCAGTTAGTGCATTTGTGTTCTTGAGGCATTGGAAGGGGGATGTATATACCAATGTCGGTCCATAGAACAGACACAGCTCTGATTGGACGGTGCGGTAAATAATTGGACTTATCGAGGTGCGCCACGTGTATGTTGACATGGTGGTGTTTTTGAGATCCCTGTATACTTGTTTTTTATGATAATGTCCTAGGTAGGAGAAGGCTCCAAGTTCCTATGTCCCTGTCTTGGCTTTTTATACTACTTGTAGTAGTCTACTGTTTACTATGTTCAATCCTGTTACGTAGTCGGTCACTCGGTCCTGTAACCTTATATGACATGGTCTTACACATTGGAATGTCATACGAAACTCACTGCAAATTAGCGTCAAATATGATGGAGAGAAATCATGCTACCAATATACTGTAATGGGGTTTATCACAATTTGTTGTTCATCGGTTGTTTCAGTCATTTTAGTTTTATCGGTTATATGTTGTCGTAGCATCTATTGTATGCGTAAAATATAGATTATGTACAAACCGTGTTAGTGAAATTTATTTATGCTACAACTGCTAGATGTCGATCATTTTTTATGAGGTCCTTCACATATCCAAGGATATAGGTACGATAGTCTAAAAACCCTTTACATATCGACCACAATTAGCACTATACGTACAGAGTAAGTCTCTCTTGTGATAGGTATATCGGTCACAAACTTATAACGTGTCAAACTTATAAGGAGATGATTCTCGTCCCCATACATTTGGTTTTTACCCTCCTTCATAGTAATTGAAATTGAAGAAAATACATGATGTATATAAAACATTAACATATGATGATTTTCGACCTAGATATGTAAAAGTTGCCTACTGTAATGCCTTGATAAATCTAGGGGGCTTGTAAAGGAATTACTTCTAGATTTTAACCTATGGTTTCGGATGAAAAAAGTTAGCGGAAAGGCCCTTCGTTGCAAGGTTAAATATGGCTGCAATGACTAACAACACACTTAGCAGAATACCTAAGCAGCCTAGAACTAAGTTGAGCCACCACATTGACCCGTATGGGGCCGGTTTTTTAATGGAGATCCACATGAAACAAGGGTAAGCAAAGGTAATAGGCAATGCTATTCCTCCGATAAGTGGCGATAAGAGGGGCAAAAATGGAAATGCAACCGAAATGAGAAATGCCACTCCGCCGAAAAAGATCCTTAGTCCAGTTCTCGTCCACCCACTGCAGGGCTTCTTCCTGATGCTCACAACCCGAAGCTCCAAGTTGTCAAAAACAGGCATTGCGTAAATTTGGAAGGAACATAGACTGTTTATAATGAGAAAGAAGTATATGACTGCCATTGATAACTTTGAGCCGTGGTTTCCGTGGAACTCTCCATATGCATTTAGTAGCCCTGCCTTGGGCATCTGCAACCAAATTAATGACTTGTGAGATGGCCTCATATTAGTATAATCTGAGATTACTTGTAAGACGGTCTCATATAAGAATGTTGTGAGTGAATGGCTTACCAGTGTCCCATATGCCCAGAATCCAGCAATCGCTAGGGGAAACAAGCATAGAGCTATTAGTGTATATGAAACTATTACTCCTTTCCACATTCGTCTTTCAGTTGGATCTTTTGGGCTTGTGGGCAGAGTCCCCTGAATTTAAAAGTAAACAACTTTGCTCTATAAGATGCAATTTAATGATTTCCGTAAAAAAAAAAAAAAAAAAAAAATGCTCGCTTTTGTGTGAAAGTTGGAAGCAATCTGGTTTAAGAAGATCCCATTTAAACTTGAAACGGATGTATGCGACTGTCGAACTTGCTGATAAAAACATTAGAACTAATGAGATATGCCTATAAATATGAGCAAAAAATGTTTGTCGAAGCGCACCTGTATTTCAAGCACAAGATTGTGACCTCTGAAGGAAAATGAGATGATCCCAATCGCGGAAATCACAGTCATTAGCCGACTCAACCCAGTTTCCGGACCTTTAAAGACAGGTGTGAATTCCGTTTTGGAAGGCCCGCCTCCCTCTGTGACTGAGAGGATCCAGACGAGTGAGCAGTAAACCAGCGCAGTGATCGTGCTGACTAGGGAAACCCAAGCAACTGAGTTCAAGTTAGGGAGCTGTGCAATTGCTATGGCTAAGCATATGAATACCAAGTACCATTCTATGGTTGTTAGTGATCTTGTGGGCGCAATGAGACCGTTTTCATACAGGATTTGATGTAATTTCTGCATAGTAGTGCCACCAGTAATCAACAGCATTACACAACTTCCTCCTGACAGGTACATCACTGGAAATAGAGCTAGCATCTTCCCAAGCTTTGGACCTTTCATGACAAAATTACGACATTTTCACAGTTACGGATTATAGAACTGGCAAACGGGTCATTTGAGTTGTTTATAGTTTAGTCAGTTTGAGTCGGGTCTTTTCAAGTACTTTATGCACACCAGACCGGGTCAACTCATTTCGTGTTTGTGTGTTATTACTGTGTCGGTTTGGTAAACTGTTTGTTATGGGTTGAGTCAGTGGGGTTTAACTCGAGCCATTTCGGGTCATCTGGAACGAATAGTTAGGAATTGGGTCAATATGTGGTCCAGTAAATTCAGGGGTCAATTTACTTTTTGGGTAATTTTATTCGGTTCTACCTCGGAGTTCGATCACGTTATAGCATTATTATTTATTAGCATTAAAATCATAGGCAGCGGGTCAATTTTGCACGGTCTAGATTACCAAACTTCACAATTGACAACTTCGATTGGTATTCAAACAATTATAGAGTATCAAGTTAATTATTTGCAAAGTTGCAAGTAGGTAAGTGGACTAACCAAAGGCTGACATAGCTAATTGGAGATATCGACTGTAGCGATAACCCGAGTTCGATTCGTGGAGTCGGACAAGAAGCCATAGAGTGTAGAGTTGCCATATAAACGCTACTGTTAACCACATAATCCCCCATACCCTGAAAAAAGTCCAGTCACACAATGTCACAAACTTGAGTAATTAATTTTTTATTATTTTGGTTTATATGCAAATTGAGTACCTTTTTGCTAAAAGGAAAAAGGTTTAACGCATTATATGTTGTGCATTGTACAATATAAAATCATGAGAATAAGATCAGATTAGTATATAATATAATCATATTATTTTTCTTTCACAGTAGCATACAAATAATAATAGTAATATTTTCCATTCAGTTTTATTCATATTGAAAAAGACGAGAAACTAATAAAAATAATTCTGTTCGTCTAGCTAACATGTGTGTTCTTAGGACACACATGAATTATTGAATCTAATCTAAACAAGGAAAGATTTACGAGATTTTTTCATTCGAGTGTGAATGCAATTTTTACCATATTTGGTAAAAAAGTTCTTGTAAAAAAGCATGACCCACCATTATTAGCTAGTCACATGATAAAAAAATCGAAGATGATAATGACATGAAACTAAAGCGAAAGTAATTAGGGTAATTAAAGTTAATTACCATCCAAGAGAAACGAAAGCAAAAGGAAGAGCAAGTGACTGAATTCCAATTCCAGAAGAAATCAAATGAAAAATGCAATAATACAAATTCCCATTTCTTGATTCTGTAATAGGAAGCCATGCTTCTGGATTAAATTCTTCCACATTTTTCATTCCTTCATCGTTGTCGTCGACCGTGATTTTTGCATCATAATCGTTACTACTGCTGCCATCATGAGTATCGACTTCCAGCGGATTAACCCGAGACGATGTCGGTCCATGGCTAATAATCGAGACGGGAAACCATTCTAATGATGTTTGAGATGTTGATGATTCTCTGTTTGAAATAACTGAAACTTGTTTTTCTTTATCTTCTTCTTGCATTAAGTGCATTAAACTAGAATTCCACATTTTTAATTACTTTATTAGCGTTAAATTTTGGCAGGTTATTGACTCGAATATAGTGTGTTTAAGGTTGTTCTAAAGAAATGAAATGAATCAATAAGGTTGTTCTAAAGAAATGAAATGAATATTGGTGTGTTATTTATAACCCTACATAGTACATTAGTACGGAGTACATAGTATATAACTACTAGTCTACTACATACCCTCTCAATGTTGTAGGAGTTTTTGGATTTAAATGAACACAAATTCTCATTTGTGACGGGACGAACTTGCGACGGGTCAAGCTCTCCCCATAAAGTGCAAGTGGAAAGGCAAGTGGGGACAAATGGATCCCCCTACTTGCACTCCCACTTATTCTATGTGAAGAGGGCTTAACCCGTCACAAACTTGCGACGGGTCATAAGACTTTCTGTTAAATGATGGAAATTGAGTTTGTATTCTCGAATGATAACGAATTTTAAAAGTAAATAAATCGATTTATATGAATTAAAGATATTAACTTTCTTATAAAAATAGTTGCAATTTCCGTGGTTTTCAATTATTCTTTATTTCTTAATAATACTCGATTGTCACATTCAAACTAAAAAGTGTAAAGAATACTAAAGCCTCGTTTGGTTAGCCCAAACAAATCGAATCGTAGGAAAATAGAAATCTCATGATTTGAAAAAATGGGAGTTGTTTGTTTACCCCAAATCATGCGATTTTCATTTTCCTATGAATTTCCAACTCCATAATGGTGGAGTTTATTTACCTAGCCCCCTCTAGGTAGCTAGTTTGAAACTCCCGTGTTAATTTAATTCTCATGATTTGTCTAATTCAGGTGTTTTGTAAAATCGTGGGAACTTAATTCCCGTATGGCAACCAAACGAGGCCTAAGCCAATTTTCTTACCCCAATCCAACTCTAAAATTATGGCCCGAAACTCAACTGAATTGATATTAGCCAGACTCGATCCATACCCGACTCGAAATAATACAAGTTGATCGATTAAAGTGGCTAACCGAATTAAATGAAATTTTTGAAAACGAACTGGCAAAACTAATGTATACCCGAATAAATTAAGCTGATTTGATCGATCGAAAGCCGAACTAAATGATATATTTACCACGACAATCCTCATTGTAACACTCTTGAATCCATTATATAATAAGGTCCTTTATTTTAATTATTTTAGTAGATCTTTGAGGTTGCATGTGAAACGGTGACGAGGTGCATTGCATGTTAACGAGACTCGATACTATTTGGTGGTCTTTTATCATAGTATCGGGGCTAAAACATCATCTAAAGTAGAAATTAGTGAAATATCAAAGCATTTTACGAGTAATTTACAGCTCAATTGGCACCAATAATAAGTGAAAAAATTGTAATTTTATGTATGCTTTGGATTCACGTCAATTAATCATTCTTCCAATTTTAGTCGTAACAAAAGACTATTGTATTGTACGCAGATGCAAAGTACAATATATGTGTATACAATACACCTTATTATTTATTTATAGTAATAATACACCTTATTATTTATTTATAGTAATAATATAACTTGTGATGTTCTATGGCACATCATTTAAGTGTTCTTGCGTAATACCAATTGAATTTGTATACATTCTATGAAATATAGGGTAACAAAAAAGCAATAAATGTTTAACAATGTTAGAACAATGACGTGATGATACTGACGTAATCATGCGTAATTCACCTACCAAGATTATGACGCTTATATTACTGTTTAATCATTCTCTTTTCCAATGTTCTTTTTCGTTTTTTTATTTTTAAAGTAGCCATTTTTATTTGGTAAATAGTCACTTTGAAAAAAATGTTCATTTTTAATCCTAGATCATCATGTCATAATAAGTCACTATTTAAAAAATGATCACTATTTTTTAAAAAGTAATCATTTAATATTGGTCAATCATATACAAGATAATTTTGTACTGATATTTTCTAAGACCATCCCCACGGTCATGACTTGTTGGGGCATGATAATCAAAGATTAAGGAGTCAATTTGTGACATTTGTTGGGGCAATTTGACATGCTCTTGACCTTATATGTACGTGTCCAATTTGGATTGGGCACACCCAGGGGCGGATCTAGGGTGGGGCCAGGTGGGGCACGTGCCCCCCTTGATCTCTAGAAAGTTTGTAATATACAACTAAACCTTTTATTTATTATATGTAAATCTAAGTGTCATAGTGGTTAACATATGCCCTTTTTACCAAAGAGAACTGGGTTCGACTCCCACTAGTCACTTTTTTTTAATTAAATAGAGTACCACTATGATTTAAACCCATGTCATTTACTTACTCTAATTTCCCAATTTGTAGTAAAAATTTGATTGTAATGAGACTTGAACCCAAGACCTCAAACTAATATACAACTTCCTAAACCATTATATTACTTGGATTTATTGGTAAAATGAACTATTAGTATGTAATGGAGTATATCTTATATCAAGACATTACTAGTATTCATTAGTAACTACAATTTACATATACTTGAAAATTAAAGTATTTTATGAATAAAAAAACAAATAAATACCATTTATTAACGGAAAAAAAATGTGTAGAATCAACTTTTTTTTTTTTACACAAAAGAAATGTTTTTGTTAAGATGGAAGAAGTATACGAAAAAAAATTGTGCCCCACTTGTACCAAATTCCTGCGTCCGCCCCTGGGCACACCACTAAAAAAACAAAAAAAACATTTATTTTTCAACTTGGGAGGGTATAAATGGGTGGGGTAGAAAATGTGAGAAATGATTGAAAATGTTGGAAAGTGGAAAATGATTGAGTTAGTGACTTAGGTAATGACATTCTGCTTGGGAGGGTGGAAATATGTGAAGATAAATATGGAGTGATTAAGAATAAAAGTGGATCGTGACCCAATTAGCTTGATCCTTACTTGGAAATGGTCTAAGGGCAACACCAACACACGTTCAAAATATATAATGCCCATGCAAGAAAATAAGAAACTGAAAAAAGCATTGTAAAGAAAAAGGAAATGAAGAAAGTAGTGGTGGATCCAATTAGTAGATTATACAACTGGTTTTATAGATTTTGAGCTTTATAATAAAGAAAATGAGCTTATTTGTACATTATAAGCTTTATTGAAAATAATCTGAACTTCTTTATATAATTTCTAAACTCAAAATATTACAATGAAACTCAAAAATAATACATATAAACTCAACTAGATTTTAATTTGACACCTTAAAAATTAAAGTGTAACAAAAAAATTAAAAGTTCGAAAAAATTGCATATAAACTCAATTAGATTGGTAATAGATGTACCATACTCACATACATCTGATTGTAAATTCTTATTTGTGTGGTGGATCTAAGGGGCTAGTAGGGGAGCTTCCAATGAATAAAAAGTAACTACATTGTAGATGTTAGTTTTGTAATTACATTGTCTACATCCTTTTCAAAATGGTTGAATCCATTTTGCACAAAATTTCAAGTAAAATAGTCTTCTGCTCCCTTTACTCCAGTTATTTCTTTACTTTTTTTTCTTCATTTAATTAAAGGTAGATAATAAATGATTAAAAAGGAGGAAATAAGAGACTAATTGTGTTAAAAAAATAACACGTATTATTGGAAATGATATGGAAAAAAAAAAACGTGGTTTTGTGAATAATCTAAAAGCAGCATTTCTCGTAAAGTTGTAAGAAAATATATCGTAAATTTGAATAATTTAAAAGCAACTTTTTTCGTAAACATTTTTAAAAGCACTAGCTGTGTTCTCAGCCTTATTCATAATCAAAATTTGGTAAACTTATGAAAATAGCTATCCTTCCATATTTCCCGATACATCTTCAAATGGAGCATGACTCGAGTATTGTGACCGCTTGTTGCAATATATGGGAGATTATTTGCGGGGACGTAGGCAAGATAAAAAAAAAAGTAACATAGATGGGTACAAATATGTTTTTGTCATTGGTAGAATATTGGTTAATCGTCATACATATTTGAGAATGAAAGACATACATTGTTACAACTTACAAAGTGTTTATTCGATCTTGTAAAATAGAGTCAATATGACAAGGCTAACCCAAGATCCCAAATTACGAAAGAACACAAAATTTAAATATGATCAAAAAATCAAATTGAAAATCAAATAAGTTACCTCAAGTTTGGGTCATTTCGGGACGGGTTTTTCTGGATCGTTTGGGTCATTTTGGGTCACTTCATGTCAGGTCATTTTGGATCGGGCCACCCTTGGGTCGGATCAGCTCATTTGGGTCATTTAGGTTAAGTTCGGGTCAGGCTCATCGGATCGGATCACTCGGGCCGAGTCAGCTTTGCCCGGTCGACTTGGGGCCTTGTGGGTGATGGCAAGTGAGAGCGTAGAGTCGTAGCCCGTAGATGTTCCTTGAAAACTAGACCTGGTAAAAATTACCCGACCTGAACCCGACCTAACACCCGAACTCAAGACCCAAATTTGACCCGAAACCCGAATTGAGTATTATTGTTGCAAACAGAGTATTATCCATGAATAACTTGAAAATAGTTAACCCGAGCCAAAAATGACCCGACCCGACCCGACCCGAAACCAACAAACTCGAAATAGACCTGACCCAAAACTAATTCGACCCGAACCCGACCATAAACTTGTCTCAAAACATTTTCAAATAAATGAAGTCCGTAATAGGGCCGGCTTACTACTACACTTTTTGGGTATTAAAATCAAAGTCCAAAAGTTAAAGGGGCCCAAAATAAATCCAATAGTCTGCCACTCACTATAAATTACTCCGTATAAAATACTCGTTGAGTAGCAAACATTTCACAAGTTGTCACGAATTGGTTATTTGCATAGTGGTGTACGGATTTTTGGAATAAGGCCTCTCATTCTTCTTGATGGACGTAACCTACTTTCTTTATTAAAGAATAAAGAGTATATTACTTCAAATTATTCGTAGAAACTCTTTCTAATATATAAAAATGACAATAATTCACTGAAACACCCAAAAAAGAATAAGACAAGGCACGGAGGGACTACATTTCAATTTGAAAAGAATTAAAGACATTGTAGCAAAATAGCAACAAGAAACATATTAATATCTAATTTTATTTCGTTATTCGGGCAATACATAATGATACTATGAGTCAGCCGGCAACTTAGTCGGCAACCAAGTGTTCAAGTGCTGTGAATAATTGTTTCGTACTGTTCCCATAATTACATTTCAAGTTTCAACTTGCCAATTACACGTTCTTTATTTTCCCGCACCAATACTTGTTTGAGACGACCTTGACTTAAACGACCTTCACATCCGATTAAAATTAATGTGAAAATAAAAGGAAGATATAAAAGATTTAAGTTAAGACCGTTTTAAGCAAGACCAACTAAATTTTGCAACCCAAATTTGCAAGTGATGTATATTAGTTGGAATCGTAGCTATTAAAGCGACATGTAACTGCGTAAAAATGCTACGGGGTTATTAACTATTAAGTTGTACTCCCTCCTTTCCATTAGGATTTTCATTTTGTCTTCCATAAGATTCGAATATATTAGTTGAGTTTCAACCATCAACTTAAGGTCTTGATTGAGATTATTTATCTAAAATGGTATCAGAGCCGACAATTTGGCATGGGACCGCAAAGCGCGATGTGGTGATGGTGATCTATGGGACAGACTAACCGCTGCCACGCTCCCGGCTAGTTAGCTAGAGCAGAGTAGCCTAGCCTAATTAACTTGATGCAAAAGTAAGCATCGGGATACGAAGTAGCACCGAGTGAGGGAAAGCTAGTAGCCGACCAACACACATGTGGAAAAGGGAGATTGTTGAAGTCTTTTTCCACGTTTGTGTTAGGGCATTATCATACATCGATCGAATAAGAGTGAAGGGGCTAGTTTATAAGTAAGTTTGGTACTCTTCCTATCACAAAATTGATTTTGTAAGAAACTTCACCTGTTTATGGGCTGATATTTGCAAATGACATAACAACCACTAGTTGTATCCGATATTCCGATGCCACATTTTAATAGAATATTCCCTTCGCCTATCTTGTCAAAAAAAGCTTGTAATAAATATTCGTAATACTATTTACGTTTGTTTTATTTTCGTAATACCGTTTACTCAAAAACCTTAAGGTGACGAGTTTTGCAGTATGTTTTTGTTTTCGCTGGAGTATTTTCTAATGCGATCTTTACAAAAATTTCTTTTGTGATTTTCAATCTTCCCGATTCATATTCTGTGATGTTGATCAGGTTCTTTTACAGTCTTTTAAAGGCGCCACAAAGGCTAAAAATGAAGAAATAGATGAAACCTTAACTCGAGTCCTAAAATATCTTTAAATCTCTAAGTAAATTTACATCTGATCTGTACGTAAGTGCGAAAAAATGATTTAGAAACTAGAGACGAGAAAATGTCGATTAGTATGCTCTTGGTGCTCAACTGAGGAGTATCTACAGTTGGCCAAAGATGCAATCAATGCATTTTCCAAGTCCTTAGCCACATGCTTTTGGATCAACGAAATGGTGTACTCCATGAAACTCGAGTCACAAGGCAAGGTAATTGGACCGGAAACAGCAATGCCGAATTCTTCCTCTGCCAATCGTAATAGTTCCCTGATAATATCAGTCTTTAGGTACATCAAAGGAATCATAAACCGTCTTCCATCTGTTGTGTAAACAACAAAATGGCCTTCATTGGTCACTTTTCTCGGCCAGGAAACCGTCTTCCTGTTTGCAATCGCTATTCTTTGCCACTTCTTTGCCATCTTAATGAGTTTCTTTGTACTGATCATCTTGGTTCGTAAGTAAGAAGAGGTTTTCGGAAGATGAGAAAGAATTGGGAGTTTTGAGATGAACTAATTGTTATTTTTTAAGCTTGGTTGTTGTGAAACTTAGATGAAAGAGGCCAACGTTTTATAGCACGCACCAAGTTGAAAAGCATGTCAATTAAATGCAATTAACTTGTTCTCATAATTGGAAAGCAGATGCATGTGGATTGTTTGTTTGGAGTAGTTCACTTGGCATTTTCTGTTAACTGGCAATGTTTCCTTGTAGTCTGAAATTCAGCTCCTAACTCGCTACCTATTCTTAGCTGAGACACACACGGGACAAGGGTCATTAAACACAGTCGTAGTACACCTGTCAAAACTAACTCGGTCCAAGTAGTCTGAACTGTAGTAGCACTGTTAAAACTAACTCGACCCAAGTAGTCTCAATTGTAGTAGAATTGTCAAAACTAACTCGACCCACCTAGCGTGACCTGAGACTTAGACAAAATAACCTGTAAATGACTCGAGACTTGTATTCATTTGGTTCAAGGTGAAGTTTTTCTTATCTCATTTCCATATTAACCGAAAATCAAGTAACCTTACAGATTGAATGGTGGTGAAGAAAGTTGAAAATTAGGATTGATAATGTAGGCATATAGCGACATCTTTCGCCCTACACGATCAATTCAGGTTAACCAGAAACTAATACATCCATCAGCTTTGTCTAGTTCATTTGGACCTACATTCACATGGTTGTGCACCAAAGAGTTACAATCTTACAAGAAACATTAAAGGCTCATGTCTTTTGCTGAACTGCTATAAAACCTAAGCCACTACTCATAGTTTCATCACTCAAACAACTACTGTAATTCATTATCAACTCTACATACAATTTTAAATATTTCGGTTCAAAATACGGGTTTCAAAAGACTCGAAATATGACTAGTACACAGAAACTCATAAAAATGGCAAGGAAGTGGCAGAAGCTAGCAGCTGCAAGCAGAAGGAGAATTTCTTGGCCGAGAACAAATGTCTCTGAAAGAGGCCACTTCTTCATTTACGCGAATGATGGCAAAAGGTTTATGATCCCATTAGCCTATCTTAAGAGCGAAATTTTTCAAGAGCTCTTTAGAATGGCAGAGGAAGAGTTTGGACTAACGAGTGACGGGCCTATTACATTTCCATGTGATTCAGTTCTAATGGAATATGCTATTTCTATGATACAAAGACATACGACCGAGGACTTTCAGGAGGCGTTCATCTTGTCCTTCAGTGGATGTCGCTCTTCCTCATCGACGTGTTTGAAACAAGAACTCACCAAACAACAATCTGTAGTCTGTTAAATTAGTTTTTAGAGAGACATGGTAGAAGTAACCAATTCTCTGCCTTTATGTAAGAGTCAGGGTAAATGTAGATGTAGGCATGTAGGAAAGTTTTGTTCAAATCAAATCATTTAGCATTCAGAAACTATCCTTTGTTATCCTATTCAATAAGTTAATTGATGTTCGAAAACAGTGTTAACTTACTTAATTATCTCCATTGATTGTTTCCGTTTCCATTGGAGCTCATGGCCGTCTAATACCATGCTCAAAGGGTTTTCAGCTGGGCCTCTCAAGTTCATTAAGTTCTTAAGTGCCCAAGTTCGAGACTGTGTTGAATCACTTGGGATATTCGATCTACAACTAAAGTCACAGTTTTGAAAAATTACAACTGAAGGACAATTGTATGTACAGTTATGCATAAAACTTCAACTTATGTCATTAGATGGCACATTTAGTCATTTAGCCATTTTTCCAATGGTGTCCTTTCAGAGGGTGTAATACTGTAATATGACTTAGGATGTCAAATATGAAACTATTTTATTTGCTGTACAAGGATTCCATTGAGACAATTTTGATGTTGACGGGTTTTGAGACGAGGTTTAAGTACCACCACTAATGACACTAGCGGACATGCAACTAAAGTCATGGAGAAGTTTAATATGTTATCAGCAGTTTTTAATCTGTTTTTCATGAAACTTTACAAGGCACTAGTACATCTCAAAGACTAAAAAAGGAAGAAACAATAATTGGAAGTTTGAACTAAGTCCTGAAATTATCATTAACTTTCTAAATATTTACATCTAATCTATACATAATTGTGAAAAAAAAAAACTGATTTAGAAACTAGAGATGAGCAAAAGTTGATTAGTATGCTCTTCATACTCAACTGATGAGTATCTGCAGCTGGCGAAAGATGCGATCAGTGCATTTTCCAAGTCCTTAGCCACGTGGTTTTCGATCATAAAAATAGCATACTCCATGAGACTTGAGTCACATGGCAAGGTGATTGGCATGGAAGCATCTAGGCCGAATTCCTCCTCTGCCATCTTGAAAAGTTCTCTGAAAAAATAAGTTTTCAGATATGTCAAGGGAATCATGAATCGTCTTCCATCAGTTGTGTAAACAACAAAATGACCTTTCTCGGTCACTGGTCTCCGCCAGGAAATCCTTTTTCTACTGGCAACTGCTTTCTTTTGCCACTTTTTTGCCATTTTAATGAGCTTTGTTGTAGTAATCATTTTTATGATGTTGCGGATAATAAAAAAAAAGACGATTTTTTTTTGTCTAAGAAGAATTTTAGACTTAAGATGGATTTGTAATGGTTTGTTGTGAAAACTTGTAGAAATGATCAAGTTTATATATAAATCCAAGGCTCTATCAAAGCTGAATACATGTCAATTAATGCTAACTAACTTACTCACATTCTTTGAAGACAAAACCATATGCCACTCCTTATCCAAGCCAGTAAGCAAAACATGAAATTAATTATGACTTGTTTGCTGTTAACTTGTTAAGAGGGCCACAAGGGAAGTTGTGGTGCTAACGGGTTTTGAAATCAGGTCATGAGTACCACCAGTCAATGACTTTACAAGATAAGCTAGCGGACATGTATTAATTACTGAGCAATTGTTACCAAAGCAAAAATTAACATTCATAGTGGCCTCAGAAAGACTTGTAAGCCACATAATACCAACCAATTTGGTACACTAGTGTACATCAGCCAGTACCTGCAGCTGTCCTGAAATTAATATATTAAGGGAATACTGTAAACCATACAACCGACCTGAATGTACTTACCCCCTCAAGTCCAGACCACAAGTAACACTTGCTTTCGGGAGGTCTTCGAGATGGTACTTTGACCGTATTTTTCTTCATAAATACGTGACTTTTTTTTTTTTTGTAAGAAAAAACAAAAAAAATCTATGACAGACTTTTCATAACAAATCTATTTATATAAGTTTCATAATTTTAACGATATTCTTGGTCAAATATTTCAGAATTTGACCACCAAAAAGTGATTGTTACCTTTGGTCTGGAGCGAAGGGAGTAATTTTTATGGTCTTACTTGCGCATGGTTTGGTTCTTGCCATGTTTTCGGGTAAGACGGTAAGACCTACATACACTCGTTGAAGTAAGAAAGACCTACTATATTGTAGCTTGGTTTAATGTAAGTATAAAAGGTGTACTTAGCAAAATTCCGTTTCTCCTGTTTCCTTCATACTATAAATGGAAATGTACAATAGTTAGAAGAACAGTATGATTTCTTATTATGAGTTTATGACTGTTTTAGAAGAGTAAACATATCAGATGATTTTATAGTCACAAAGGGAGAAAAAATTGCAGGTGGTGTCTTATTCCAGGGAATCCCATATGCAGGATATCAGACACAGTTGCTAAGACACAACATTGCATCATTTATCGACATAATTTTTATCATTAAAGTCATCGAGAACTAGTCTCTTTTGTGTTGAATCATCACAGGGGTTGCGGATAGATAGGTCCGGCCCCCTTACCCTGTCATAGGCGCGCGCCTTTGAAGCACTGGGTGTTGTATTGCATCAATTTATATTCTGATACATTTATTAAGATAGCTACTGATATATAACCAATATATAAGAGTAAAAGCTCAAATTTTTGGAGTTGATTAACCTCTGTAAATAGCAGAAAGCTAATATCAAGGAAATAGTGCTACCAAAAAAAGAATGTTTTTCAACTCCTAAGATATTTCATTTCATAAATTCTGATTCCTAGATAAAACTACATCTGCTTCTGTACAAAAGAATGAAAAAATAATGTCTTAGAAACTAGAGATGAGCAAATGTTGTTGCCGAGTTTGGTCTTGATGTTCCACTAAGGATGAGTATCTGCAGCTCGCCAAAGACGCAATCAATGCATTCTCCAAGTCCTTAGCCACATGCTTCTGGATCATAGAGATGATGTACTCCATGAAACTTGAATCACAAGGCAAGGTAATTGGCCCGGAAGCTCCAATGCCGAATTCTTCCTCTGCCAATCGTAATAGTTCTCTAAAAAGGTCAGTGTTTAAATACGTCAAGGGAATCATGAACCGCCTTCCATCAGTAGTGTAGACAACAAAGTGGCCTTCATCAGTCACTGGTCTTGGCCAGGAAACCCTCTTCCTGCTTGCAATCGCTATTCTTTGCCACTTTTTTGCCATCTTGATGAGCTTCTTTGTACTGATCATTTTTGTAGAATATTATTTTCCGATAAAGAGGAAACTTCCGAAGAATAGAAAGTATAGAAAATTGTTTGTTGAGATTAAGTGAGTTGTGAAACTTGGATGAAAGGGCTATAGGCTTTATAGCACCAAGCTGAAAACATGTAACATTAATGTAACAACTTTGCTGTCCTACTTTGGACACAGACCCATGTGGATGTTCATTTCATCATTTGGACTAATTCACTTAGGGTTGGAGTTTTCCTACAACTGGCAATGCTTCCTTGCTGTCTGCACTGCAATTACGACACGCTGCCTAATCATAACTAAGACAATGCAGCAGCACGGGACATTCGATAATAAACCTGACCAAACTGACGGGACCTTATCATAATAGCTTCACAATAATCCAAGACCTGTATTGATGCTTTCCAGCCCAATGTTTGTTCCGGTTATTCCTGACCCCCGACGACAGGGACCCTTATCCAATTTTACAGATTGAGTGGTGATACAGGAACTTAAATATTAGGGTTGATAATATAGTGACATCTTTCGCCCCTACATGGGTTCGATGTTTGATGACTACTTCCTTTCAAATGTTCACTTCATGGCAACCAGAAACCAAACATTTCCATCAGCTATGTCTAGTTCATTTGGACCTACATTCACATGGTTTTGCACCATAAGAGTTACAATCATACAAGAAACATTCAAGTCTCATGTCTTTCGGTGAAATGCTATAAAACCTTAGCCAGTAATTAATCACACTTTCCTCAAACTTAAAACAACCTTTCTTATAAACGTCTTATTACAATCTTACGCTTTAGTTTGAATCTTAATTCTTCAAAATACTCAAAATATGATTAGTACAAAGAAGCTCATAAAAATGGCAAGGAAGTGGCAGAAGCTTGCAGCTGCCAGCAGGAGAAGGATTACCTCGCCAAGAACAAATGCCGCTGAAAAAGGCCACTTCTTCATTTACGCAGTTGATGGCAAACGGTTATGATCTCCTTGAACTATCTCCACAGTGATATTCTTCAAGAGCTCTTAAGAATGGCAGAAGAAGAGTTT
This sequence comes from Heliosperma pusillum, assembly GCA_022085475.1. Lineage (NCBI taxonomy): Eukaryota > Viridiplantae > Streptophyta > Magnoliopsida > Caryophyllales > Caryophyllaceae > Heliosperma > Heliosperma pusillum. The sequence continues at coordinate 28,008 of JAIUZE010066278.1, forward strand.
GGGCTAATAAGTGACGGGACTATTACATTACCATGTGATTCAAGTTTAATCGAGTATGCCATATCTATGATACAAAGACATACGACCGAGGATTTTCAGAAGGCGTTCATTTTGTCCTTTTCTGACTGTCGCTCGACTTTACGCTTGCAGCAAGATCACACCAGATACCAATTTTTAGTATGTTACTTTCAAGATAGGCAAGGGAGAAGTAATCATCTTCTCCTTCTTTGTAAATGACAGAATATTATAGATGTAGCAGATTTTTTGTTCATAATAAATTGATTTAGCCTATTGAAATTCAGTAATTAACGGCCACATTAGTTGTGGCTGTTACATTATCTTTGTGATAATGAGGTGACATTAAGAGGTGAATAATGAGCCATTAAATCAGAATTTAATCATCATTATTCTCTTTAATTCCTCCTTTTGTAACATCTACTTAAAGTAATATAAAAGGACATTTCTTATATGAGAAGAGATGAGATAGACAACAACACAACACAATTCATAAGATATACTATAATCACGGTTAAGCTCTCCATCAAATTGGAGCTTTGGAATTTGGGGTGTGACTATATCCGGTGACTCTAGTAGCCACCGGGAATCAGTCTTGGTTTCGGTTTCGTGGGCAGAAAGCTGCACGTCGATCATGTTGGAGTTGATCGTACCTATTCCGCTATTAAGGTACGCATATTTTCTAACAGTGGTATCAGAGCCGATCGTGTTCGACTTCTGTCCCGTTTCGAGTATGGCGTGTGATTGCTCTTGTGTTCTATAAACATAATGTTTTTTTTGGTGTTGATAGCTTGAGAATGTCTGTTTTTTGTGTAAAACAATATTTGGCCTACAGAAAAATATTACTACTTCTATAGTTCTATTAACGTCAATATCTATTAACGTCAATATCTCATGGTTTTTATTCAAGTGATTTGAAATCAATACATCTCGTTTTTCCTGCCTCTACCACTATTAAGCCTTAGATTATTGACTAACTTGTTCACGGACTTTATCGTCGGGGGTGTTTTTTTTTCCCGATGTGGTGGGTCCCGGCGCCAGTCGCCAATACGGGTGGCCATCACCAGTGTGAATGTCGGAATAAAAGCGCCTTGTACCGACGACGCGTGTATGTCACGCACCGTCACCTATCATGACGCATTGAGTGCGTAAGTCGCCTCAGTTATCTCGTCTGATGCCGATCTAAGTGGTGGCGACGGTTGAAGTGAGCAGGAATGATGTTTGTGCTGACTGTGTGACGGCGGTAACATCTACAAATGGAGATGAGTTCTTCAATTTTTTTTCTCTTCATTGGAGGAAGATCAAGGTGATCAGTCATTTTTTTTTGTTTGGCTGGTTTCTTCTTCTGTTTTCAAAGGTACTGAAAACAAGTTAAGAAAAAGAAGAGGATGATATTGGATTATATGTGTGGGTTTGAATAATTAATGCCACTAGCATTGTTTTTGGTACTTTACATATTGATAGTGTCATTTTTTTTATAACCCATTTACCCACTGGTTGAATATAGCCAAGTGCTATACGCCTTTAATGTTTGTATGGTCTATGGTGTATTGAGTATTTTGACATGTGTATTTTTTAATGAGGGTGTCTCATTAACATGTTTAGTAGAAGATGTAAATTTGTTTTACGCCATACTAAATATCTTAGTGATGTTTTTTTATGCTAATTAGTTTAGCCAATTTATAAATATCTGAATATGTTTCATATCCGATTTGTATGGACCATATAAATGTGTTTTATATGTATAAAAGTGTGTGGAGCATATAAATATGTTTTCTACATAATTGTGTTCCATGGGTTTTAGTTAAATTTCTTAGTGATTTTTTAATATGACCTTGTTATTTATGAATATGTTTCATAAAAGTTTATTTTACGCATTAGTGACGATATATTTTATGATTGTGTTTCATACTCCGCATATATATTTGAGTTTGGACAATGTAAATTTGTTTTATGTGGGTATCAATATCGTTCGTCATATAAATTATATTTTATGAGTATGTTTCATAAAATTTTATCTTACGTGTAAATGGTAAATATCTAAGTGATATTTTATAAGTCACGTAATAGGTTTCTTTGTATGTAAATTTTTAAATGTCTTAATGACTTCTTATTTTTAAGCAATCATCAAGCAAATTTATGGGTGTGAGAAATACTAAGGTTTGACTTCGTGACCAAATCAGTATATGCTACTCATAATTATTTGTATATTGTGTTTTACAAGATAAAGATAGAACTTACGAATCCGTTTCGTTTATTTTATCTCGTGAAAGTTGTGTAATTTTTTATTACATTTACATAGAGAAAATAAATATCTTATTTATATTTGTTGTTCGTAAGATTTTATAACTTACCTACAAGACGTATATCATAATTCATAATGATATAATAGTTATTGTAAATTTGTTTTACAAAAAGGACTATTTTTTATATGAGAGTTCTCGTAAATTTGTTTTACGAAATGGCTTATATCCTTGTGATATACTAATTAATTAGTTTATGTAATTTTGATTTACATAAATGATTTATATCTTTGTGGTATACTTGTACATGTAAATTTGTTTTACATAAGAAATTTCGTTATATCTTAGTGATATATTAATTTATTTAAATTTTGTCTTGCATAAATAATTTATATCTTAGTGATATATGATAACGTGTAAATTTAGTATTTACATGAGAGATGAGAAAGATTTTAATACATATTAGTTGTGTATCAATAACTCATTAAAACGATCATATGAGTTATGATCAAGGACTTTTTTAATTATTTTTAAAGATAAGCAAATTTGTTTTGCATAGTGTTTGTCTAATATCTAAGTGATATTATTGTTTGTGCTAATTTGTTTAGTCGATACTATAAGGGTAAAGCTAATTTGTTTAGCGTTTTGTAATGGTTATTTGATTTTGTTTCTTTTAATCTTAAGAGTTAATTAAACTGTTGAAATTTCTTGTTTATGGCGTTTGTGATGATTATGAGCTTAGCGAAATTTTCGAACGAACAATATAAATGAAGTTTTTTTTAATAATTTAGTTTTTTGAATTGTGCCTTCATCCATATACTTGTGTATGACAACAAGTGTTTTGGTGATCTGTTCACCATTGGTAAAGCGGTTTGAACTTGAATAACTAGCGTGATAAGATTTAGTATCTTATTAATAATCACGATTTTGAGAAATTGTGATCACTATTATCGAGGTTGAATATCTTACTAATGAGTAGGATTATGAAAATCTGTGTCTTGTACAGTATTTGTTCAAATATAGTAAGCTTGATGTATGCAAAATTTTGTTATTTTGTATGTAGACTTATTAAGTAGTTTGAGACATGTCTTATAGCTTATGTAGCGTGAGACTAGATGTAAGTCATATTCGTTTTGACGTAGGGTACAAGACTATGTGTCTTGACCCGGAAGTGTTTTAAGGACCGTCGTCGTTTTGTTTATCTTACATGAGATGATGTACCTTTTAAACACGGGATTGACTGGCGTAAGGAGTTATTTTTTCCATGGTGATTTGTTTGCCATTCAATTGTGGGATTAGGAAAAATGGAAAACTTTTTATGTTTCGTTGTTAGTACACTCAATCCTTAATAAAAGTCTCAAACTTATTGAGGCGGGAGAAGATAGCGTTTTGTGGCTGATGACTCCCGATACGATTATTAATGGTCTATGATTTTCTTACTATTAAGGACAAATATGTGGTATTACTTAAATTTTCTGACTTAGTGTGGACGAGAGAATAATGTGAAAGTAATATTAAATTGGTTCATGATAGATTCGAGCCAAATGACATTATTTTTCCATCACTTTGAGTTATGTGTGTTTCTTACATCCGATGCTAATTCTTGTCCTTTGTGGATTTAGAAACAAAGTGGGAATATTTACAACTCGTAGTTGTTTAATTCATTGTTTGTCGATGGATAATTAACTTTTTAGCGATGCTACATTGTTTTTTGTTTTCACAGAAGCTTTGTGCTACTTTGATGTGTTATTCTATAAGCACTTGGAGTGCAGAATTATTTTTCAATAATTAGTTCTTTGGAAATCACGGATTATTATTTAACCTCAAGTCAATAGTTCTTATGGCTATGTGTTTGGCCAAAATATATATGTTCACCGCATTATTTTGTTATTCTTCTGCTTGATTACATTTTAACATATGTTCATTGTCTTTAACTTTTATATTTCAATCTATTTTTATTATATTTGTGGGTATTTTAATGTTAAGGACCATCATGGGACTGTATATTTTTCCCTCTATCATTTTATTAAGTATTTGATATGTTCAAATATTTTATAATAAAAGGTGAAAACCGATTTTGAACTTAGAGTCAGTACTCTTAGTAAATATGTTGGTTGCAAATAAATCTTTGATATGTTCAAAGTGTATATGAGGAAAAATATGTGTGTTAGATCTTATAATTCCTAATAGCTATGACAAAGAGTTGTTATAGTTGAGGAATTGTACATCACTTGACACGGTTAAGTGAAGTATGATGTTGATCAAGTTTTTTCTTCTTCTTTTAGCTTAGAGAATGATTCCTTAAATATGTTTTGAGGAAATTTTGTCCACTCCAAATAAGTTTTGGATAATAGGTTGGTCAGTTATGCCTTAATATTTAACAAACTTTGTGTTTAAATAACCCACAATATTTATTCACTTTGATGTGTTTCCAAGTGTTTTGGTGAAAACTAGTAGACTTTTGTCTTGTATTCGTTACAATGCAAAAACTATCCTTTGGTGAGTGGAGAATTTGTGAACTAATTGAGTCACCAAGAATAGTTTTTAACTTATCTTCATATTTGAATAGTGGGAGTAGTTCCATGATCCATAGTAAAGATGAGACTTTGTCTACTGAGCAGTAAATGGTAACTTAAGGTTGGTCCTTGAGATGTTTTGCTCATTATGGAGGATAGTGGGAGCTGTCCTAAATATTCAATTGTTTTTCCTACTTTTAGTAAGTGGGAGCTATCAGTTTTAGTAAGTGAGAGTATTCACAAAGTAATAAAAATGGATCGTTATATGAAAGTATAAAAACGTTGTGACAAAGTGTGTCTTTGTGACAGTTAGGTTTAAGAATATTATGAGATATGTTCTCAAAATGTTAGGATTCGTTCCACTTTTCTTCTAAGTTTTTGTTATCTATTTGGATTTTGTTTTCAAATGGATGTAAAGATTATTTTCTTGAATCAAGTTGTTTGAGAAATTTATACACATGGATCAATCAGCTGAGTCCGTCTTAAATGATTGAGATGATAACTTTTTGTATCTCTTTTGGGGATGCCCATGTGTTAGAGGTCTACCATACTTATTTTAAAAGTTATTTGTGTGATGATTTAGTTGGAATGGTGGATTTGATGTTGTTATGTCAAAATTATATAGGAGAATAAGTTTCTTTTTATTAATTGGTGACATGTTGGTATTTTAGAAGAATATTAATATTTTGGTTATGTCTAAACCTATGATTGAGTGCAAGAAACGGTAAGAGTATTGTTTCTTGTTATAGTGTAGTTGGTATTTTGACGTGTACCTTGTTTAGTACATGGTTGAACGTCAATTTTGTAATTGATAAGTAATTTGTTACCTAATCAATCCTTTACACGCATACACAATGATATGTAATCAAGTGTGTTTTTTTACTTTGGCCTCTGTGGTAAGAGTAGATTAGTTCTTATGTGGGACTAAGAGTTGTCATCAAGTAAGACTAACAAGATGATTGGCGCATTATATTTTTTATAAGATATGTTCTTTATTAGTTCATGTGTTGAGCCAATTGTGCAAAAGCGTCAACTTATGTTTAATCTTGTTGAGTTGTGAATTTGTTTGATGATGGACATTTTTGGATAAAGATTTTGTTTTTTTTTTGAAAATGTTCATATGCATTTGTTGCAGGATGAGGCACATAAGATATCACCAAGCTTTTAGATTGTCTAGTCACACAGGTAATAGCCTTGACACTTGTGTAGTGGGCAAGATGAGACTGAGTCACGTTAACACTTAGAGAGTGTTGAAGATTATCTTTGTACATGAGTTGTATGGAAAAGATATTGACTCGCTATATAGTCGCCTTAGTAAGTCTAAGATGAGACTTAATTTTGTAGTCGAAGTATGAGAAGATACCCTATTTTCGTACTAAAGCTTTGAACCGAATCACAAGTAGTGTTGGATTGAAAACTGTGTATATCAATCTAGTGGCTTGGGTTAGATACTTATGTAGTATCTAGACTTACGATTCGTACAACATAGAAGCGTGATATGCCCATCGTAGTGGGAGCTATGTTGTGACACATATATCATATTATGTGTGTTTTGTCGACCGTTAGGAGTGACAGATGATTCCCTAATCTGTTACTGTGTGAGCCCTTTTGGACTTGTGTGTCCTATTTTGGTACGAAGCCCTTTGACTTGGAGCTGTGAGACGAAATCGAGATTTGATGTTGCTACTTTAGTGTGATTTCGAAGAATCATAAAGTCGTTGGTTCAATGAGTCATGTTAGGAAAGCAGTCAAGTTAAGATAGATTTTCATTAGTGTCTTAGGAATGGTCAATTCAACTACATCATGTTAAGCCCGGCCGGCGGTTATATTTTGTACATAACTACGTAACATGTTATAGCATAAAGGGACAGTGTATGCTGCGGTGTTGTTTGAATGATCTGGGGAATCGTTATTGTGAAAGTGTTATGTTAGTTTGATGGAGACTTAATATAACGCTACTTGTTACATGTTTGGTCGCACGCCCCATTTTCCTGTATGAGACGGGGTTGCTAGTTTCTTATTGAGTTGTGTTTTTTTATGAGCCTTGTTGTGTGGCCAAGTGGGAGTTGACTCGGATGTGTGGCCGAGTGGGAGTATTGAAATTCAGTAATTAACGGCCACATTAGTTGTGGCTGTTACATTATCTTTGTGATAATGAGGTGACATTAAGAGGTGAATAATGAGCCATTAAATCAGAATTTAATCATCATTATTCTCTTTAATTCCTCCTTTTGTAACATCTACTTAAAGTAATATAAAAGGACATCTCTTATATGAGAAGAGATGAGATAGACAACAACACACAACACAATTCATAAGATATACTATAATCACGGTTAAGCTCTCCATCAAATTGGAGCTTTGGAATTTGGGGTGTGACTATATCCGGTGACTCTAGTAGCCACCGGGAATCAGTCTTGGTTTCGGTTTCGTGGGCAGAAAGCGGCACGTCGATCATCGTACCTATTCCGCTATTAAGGTACGCATATTTTCTAACATAGCCTTTACTGTTAATTTCCGATGCTTGTTACAAAATCCAAATTTGTAAATTGATTACAGTCAAGGGTCTATATTGTCTGCGTAATTATTGATCACATTATGCTACTAATGTCACATAAGAAGTTGGATATGTTAGCTGCAAGATACAAATAGTTCATGAAACTTTATAAATGATGTTATTCGTAAAATGCTGTAACGAGTGATTAGATTAGAAATACAGAGGAAGTACTGGCGTGGAAAAGAGCCACTGCCTTGAAAACTTATTCCGGTACGACTGTGGTGACGATTAGCTAATGACCGGTAGTTCCCCAAGGATTACACTACTGTTGCCTTTCAGACTCGCCCACTCGAGGCTGACAGACCTGAAACGATTTTAGTACTTTACCCAGAAAAGTATTGTTACAATTTATACAAAAAATAGACTTGGCCCAAAAAGATAGGCACAGCCCGCCATTCCCAATTCCCAAATCCCGGATCTCGCATCCGGAACCGGGCAGGGCTCGGGCAAGCGCGAGTGCGTGTGTGAGCTGAATTAAGCACCTAGCAGAGTCTCTACAAAAGACCCCCTTAACCCACTAGTGATACTGTAAGTAGTGAAGGCATATATAGACGCACAAAACTCACACTTCACTACCAATATAGGTCATTAAGAAGGAAAAAGTACTTGCTCACAAGCCCCTTATTTCCAACAATCCCCCACAAGGGGAGACCGAGACACAGAAAGACAGTTCTAGGTAAAGGAAGTGTTGGATACTTAGGTATCAATATCTTTCGATTTGAATGGACACTTTAGTGAAATGAGAAAGCAACTTACTTACAGTGAGAGAATATCTTGCGATTTGAATTCTTAACTGAGTTTCGGTTGATACCCCCCACAACACATTTCATACCTTTAAATTATGATCGTTCCGCGATTTCAATGTGCAACGCGCCTTTTATAGGCCATGCGTTTACCTTGGTGCTAATAGGTGTGTTCACAAGACTTCTCATAGTCTTATGATCAACACACCTACGTAGGTGGCTCAAGTGCTTCTCAATAGCACTTCTCACACGAGCCATTAAGGACATAAGTCCAACCTGGTGTATATTTTATCAAGTGCGTCTCAAAAGCACCGCCTTTAAGGCTATGAATCATATAATGTCATAGGAGCAGAACTTTAGACCTAGTCAAGTGTCACTCATTGACTTGACTTAAGAACTTTAGCCCCATTCCCCTCGACGTGTCAGTGACTAGTCTCCTAGTCAACCCCTTGGTGAAGGGATCAACAAGATAGCTTTAAGAATTCACATTGTTCAAAGCGATTACTCCATTTTCAAGAAGTTGTTTAACTGCAGCGTGCCTGATTTGAATGTGTCGTTTTTTCTCATTATAAACACTATTCTTAATAATACCAATGGTTACTTGTGAATCACAATGTAAGGAGATCGGTGTCTGCCGTCCTCCCCACACTGGTACATCTTCTAGTAGGGTTTTCAACCAATCAGCCTTTTGACCTGCTAACTCAAGAGCTATGAACTCCGATTCCATGGTGGAGCGTGCAATACAAGTCTGTTTAGAAGTCTTCCACGATATAGCACCTCCATCCATGGTGAAGACATAACCACTAGTTGAACAAATCTCATCGTTACCTGAAACTCAATTCGCATCACAATATTCTTCTAACACAGCAGGAAATTTTCCATAATGCAAACAAAGATCAGCTGTTCCTTTTAGGTATTTTAGTAAATGATGAAGAGCATTTCAATGTTCATTACTGGGGTAAGGGGTTATGAGTATAACGACTCAATCTATTAACATCATAAGCAATATTTGGTCGAGTACAGTTCATAAGAAACATCACGCTACCTAGAATTTTAGCATACTCTTCTTGGGAAACACTCTTACCCAGGTTTTTACACAGAGGTATACTAGCATCATAGGGAGTTCTAGCAGATACGACATCAAAGCAGTTAAACTTTATCAACACTTTTTCCACATAATGAGATTGCCTTAAAGAAATTTCATTTGAGTTTCGGATAACCTTAAATCTTAGGATAACATCAGCTTCTCCTAAGTGCTCATCTCAAATTTTGATGACATAAAATCTTTGGTTTTAATGACCACATCCAAATTATTACCAAGTATTAACATGTCATCAACATATATGCATATAATCACACAATCAGATTTTATCACTTTGTAATACACACATGAATCAGAATTGTTAACCATATAGCCATTACTCACCAAAGTGTTGTTAAATTTCTCATACCACTGTTTAGGTGCTTGTTTCAGACCATAAAGTGATTTGTTCAATTTACACACTTTATTCCCTTGACCCTTAACCACAAAACCCTCATGTTGCGACATATAGATCTCTTCCCTTAGTTCACCATTCAAGCAAGCGGTTTTTACATCCATTTGATGAATAATAAGGTTATGAATGGCAGCCGCAGCGATAAGAGTTCTTATAGTCGATATTTTAGTCACAGGAGAATAAGTATCAAAATAATCAATATCTTTCTTTTGTGTAAAACCTCTAACCACAAGTCTAGCTTTGAACCTTTATTTCTATTGTACCGTCATGTCTCATTTTCTTTTTAAAAATCCATTTACTACTAATGGGTTTACTACCTTTAAGTAAATCAGTTAACTCCCAAGTCTGATTAGACACAATAGAATCAAGTTCACTTTTAATAGCATCTTTCCAAAAATTAGCATCAATTGATTTCATTGCCTCACTATACGTTTTTGGATAATCTTCTACTAAAAAAGCTGAAACAAATTCATCACTAGCTAGCACAAACAGTGTATCCATGTTCAGACAGAAAAGTTGTAACAAAATCATCACCAAAGTTTCTTGCACATCTAGGTCTCTTACTTCTTCTAGGTTCAGCAGTATGATCAATAGAAGTGCTACTACTAGCATGTGAAGATATATCAGTAGATGCAGTAGGTAAAGTAGGAGATGATACAACATTCTTCTTTAATGGAAAAACTTGCTCAAAAAATTCAGCATCTCTAGCTTCAGATATAGAATGATCATTCAAAGACATGAATCGATAAGTAGAGCTATTTTGAGCATAACCAATAAACACACAATCATAGGTTCTCGGCCCAACTGTAGGTCTCCTAAAATCAGGTAAGCTTACTTTAGCCAAACACCCCCATACCCTAAGAAAGCTCAAATTAGGAGGATAGCCCTTCCAAATCTCGTAGGGTGTCTTATCAATTTTCTTATGAGGTACACGGTTAAGAATATGACAAGCCGATAAAATCGCTTCCCCCCACATATCGTCAGAAAGACCAGAACTTAAAAGAATAACATTCATTATTTCTTTTAATGTTCTATTTTTTTGTTCAGCTACTCCATTAGACTGAGGTAAGTAAGGTGGACTAGACTCATGAATTAATCCATTTTTCGCACAAAAAATAGATTAAACAGGTAGACCCGTACTCCCCTCCTCTGTCAGACCTTACCCTTTTGATTTTCCTATCGAGTTGATTTTCGACTTCATTTTTAAACGTTATACACGATTGTTCATCCTCATCTTTAGTCCTAATCAAATAGACTCTAGTGTATCTCGAACACTCGTCTATAAAAGTGATGTAGTAATTTTTACCGCCTCTACTCGCAGTGCTTTTAAAATCAGCTACGTTGGTGTGATAATTCAAGAACACTCGTATTCCTAGTTTTAACAGGTTTACTAGGTTTCTTTGTGAATTTAGCCTTAACGCAGTTAACGCAACTAGCACATTTCGAGAATTATTTGCTTGTTAAACTAGGAATTAAACTCATTATTCTAAGTTTTTTTAATATAGTCAACATTCACATGACCTAATATACCATGCGAAACATCAATAGTCTCAGCGATATAAGCAGAAGTATATGCAATATTATTAAAAGCTGAATCAGAGTTCAAAACAAATAAACCCCCAGAAGATAACCCTTGCCCACAAAATCTCCATTACGCGACATTACAACCTTATCAGCTTCAAAAACAAGCTTCAGACCAGCTTTGTTCACTAAAGCACCAGTCACGAGGTTTCGACGCAATGAGGGTACATACAAAACATTAGTTAGAGCAAGTGTTTTCCCCGATGTGAGTTTGAGAAAGATCTTGTCTTTGCCTGTGATCATTGCAGATGAATAATTACCAATCTAGACACATTCCCTATCAGCTACCTCCTCGAACTAAACAAATAACCCCTTATCAGCACAGAGGTGTCTAGAAGCACCAGTATCCAAAACCCATTTAGCAACATTACCCACCATATTTGCTTCGACAACCACAACAACAATAATATCATCAGTCATAACAACATTAGCTTCAGCTGTTTCCTTTTGAGTGCATTGGTAGGCCTTATGACCTGGCTTACCACAAACATAGCAAACATGAGTTCCAGCATGATTATGAGTTTTGGCAATTGGTTTAGTGTGCTTCCCCTGACACGGACCATTCTTCTTAGCATGACCATGATTCTTAGCCTGACCACCCTTGGCCTTACCATTACCCTTGAACTTCTCAGCATTGGACGGACCACCAGACTCGACCACAACCATATTAACCCTAACAGTATTAAGAAGAAGACTAGCAGGTTTATCTTTAAGGCAATTACCCTCCTCGGTCCTCATATGTCCTTAAAGTTCTTGGTGTTGGAGCTAGTGTCCTCCACAGTTAGTGTGATAACAACTAAGGTTCACAGGGTATACTTTGTATTATAATCAGTTGATTAACGTTTATCGATAACGGTTGGCTTGCTAGATAAGTTTGACGTTATTGTCATACAGATGGCGGTGATCAAATGATCCCTAAAAGTCACACCTAAAGAATGTGTTTGAGAGATGTGATTATTTGAGAAAATAATCATATTGATGCCTTATTAAATGACTAAAAGGTTAGTCGATGTATTTGACTAAAAGGTTAGTCAATAAGATGATGATACGATTATTTATTAACGATTAAATAATGTTAGCTGGTAATTGAATATAAAATGTTATATTTAATCCATGTATATAATGTTGGTCTAAACTAAATGTAAACTGTTATATTTAAGTTGGCGGATATGTATTACACGATATTATTATAGTGTATTGGTCCGGCATTACTCGGTTTATGTGACGGTCCATTACTAGTAATAATTAGAATACATATTACATTATGTACATATTAAAATGAGATGCTAACTAACTAATAGAGGTTGAGTTAAATTAGGAAACTAGGTTTTTCCCTTCTTTCCTCTTGATCACACGGTTTGAGGGAGTATTAGAAGAGAAAAATAAAAACCCTAATAGTCACTCATTCTCACGGCACACACAAAGAAAGAGAGGAGAAAGAAAATTCTGATTTTGAACTCTCTCATTCATCTTCATATTCATCATCAATATACACACAAAATTAGAAGTAATTTTTGGGTATTCGTTCTAGCACGACGAAGGCATTTCTTGAACCATCTTGGGTGTTACGATTAGGAGAATACCTACTTTGGTATTTGTTCTTAGGCCTTTTTCTAGGACCGAAGGTTATTTCTTAATCTCTTGTTTATATTATGCAATTTCATTTATGACTAGAAATTCATATAGTTATAATTTCATTATAATCCGAAAAATTTAAAGGGAAGTATACCGATATTTTCCCACAAGTGATATCAGAGCTATTGGCTATGAAATTATTTTATATGTTTTCATATTTGTTGCAATATAAGATTAGAAATTTTTTTGTTTTGTTTTGTTTTGTTTTTGTTTCGGCTGAAAGAAGAAAAAAAAATTAGGGTTTTATTTTTTTGGTACTGTTCACGGGAAAAAAAAAAAAACATTTGGTACTGTTCACGGCACTGTTCAGCCGCGAGAGAAAATTTTTTTTGCCTTGTTTTTCCTTTTTGATTCATATATGTTGTTGTTTTAATGTGTTAAGATAATAATATAATGAATTTGTTGATGTTTTGATTTAATGAGGATTAAATTGAAATGAAAAAGGAATTTGTTTTGGATGTTAAAGAACATTCATTGTGCTAAATTTTTCGGTATGAATATACAAAACAATTATGGTTAGTTGGGTATTTTGATAATCGATTAATCATGATTTAGATATTCATTTTAAAAGGTTAATTTGAATCATCTAGTTTGCATCAATGTTTAATAATGATTAGATGTTGAATGTTTGTACCGATCTAGTTCTATTAGCATGATCATACGAAAATTTAGGGTTTGTTTTGTTTTTGTTTTTCTTAAAAACCGAGAAGTTTTTTTTTTTTTTTGTACCTGCTACTGTTCACGGGGTACTGTTCATCCGTGAATAGTGAAAAAAAATTATTTCTAATTTTATTTTTTTTCTTGCATTATAAAGATAATGTATGTTGTTTTGTTGTTGTGAAAAAGTTCACAATAATAGATACCCTATTATTTTAAAAAGGTTTAAAATAATGTTGAATTTAATTTATGTTATACCCGATAATATGAATTAAATTGGATTATGGTTGATTAAAATTGTTGTGTACAATTAAGAAATTGTCACATAAGTTTGATCATTTTAAAGGTGGTTTGGATAAATTAATCATCATAATTAATGAATTATGTCTTGAAGGTTTAATTTATTTTGGTGATGCATTTTATTATGTTGAATGAATGAATGAATGGATGAATGGATTAGTTTGGTATTTTTACAAGAGGTTGTAATTTGTATTGCTTAGTGTGGCCTTAGTAGATTGTGTTATCGTAATGATGGTAACATGGTCTTTGATGTATTTTGAGATCTCGAATCTCCCCTTTGTTATATTTAATTATAATTTTTAAATTAGAATGTAAATAGGTTTATATTTTGTAATTTTTAAAAATTGTATTTTTGAAAAGACCAAAGATGGAGATCGGATAGCTCACTCCCGCTACATGGACCAAGATGGAACATCAAGTCAAGCTTCTAGGGTCCATAAGGATGGATTCCAAAGTGTAATTTTTGTTCTATTTTGATAGGATAGGCCACACTAGGACTTTGTACTTTGTTTTTCATTTTTCCGTTCTTTTTGTTTTTCTTTTGCATGATAGTTATTGCATCATTTTCCGCCTAAACCAAACCACCTACTACTACTTAATTGCATGAAAATTGACTCATATAGATTGTATGTTAATTATCATGGACATCCAGATGTCACTCAAATTTCTAAAAGCTATCATCTTAAATTATTCATTCTCAAAATGCTAGATCATTCGTTCACTTAAATGAATAAAATTAAAGCTGATGGACCTTCCTCTAAAACCTAAAATTGATATTAGTCTTTATAGGGAAAACTGCTATGACTCCTTTCTTCGTCGGTAGGTATATAGGACCTTACTCTCCATATGACCCCTTCTACGTTGGGTAAGTAGTATGTGTTGACCTATTTTACCTCAACATTATAGTCCGAGTAATATCTCGTGATTATGATGGACTAAAGATAGAATTTACAGAAATTTATCGACCAAGAATTCTAAAAGTAGAATTAGCCAAGAAGTTGGCTTATCAATTTACAGAAATTGAGTCTTGGGATCATTTATATAATACTTGAGGGAGGTCAATTGTATAAATGCAAGAGTCTTCGCATTAATCAGTTTTGCATTAGACTTAATTAAAACGATAAAAATGCTTATTATGTTTTATCTCCTTTCTCGCAGTGTAGCATTCATTTATATCGATAAAACTGTTATAACAAATGGCTGGACATGCTGATGCCCCTATGCCAAGTGCCACGCTCGCACGCGAATCCTGGCTTAAGATGTTCATGGACAATATGAATCAGTACACGCGACTGAAAAATAACGGGTCCAATTTTGCGGACTGGGAGGCTTCATTACGGAATGCTGCCATAGCTGACGGTAAGCTCAAGTACTTGACTGAGCCACTACCGCCTAACCCAGGTCCCAATGCAGGAGCAAATGAATCACTTGCTTATAGTGATTTCGTAATGGAGGCGGGTGCGATAAAGAACGTACTCATCTTTTCAATGGAATCCAATTTGCAAAGACGATTCCTTGCCCAAGGTGCAAACAAGATTTTCACCACGCTCACTAACGAGTTCTCAAAAGCACCGCAGATCGTTATGTATGAGCTTACCACTCGCTTCTTTGAAGCGAAACTCCAGAAGGGCCAACCGGTTAGCCCACACATTCTCGATATGATCGAGAATCTCGAAAAACTGGAGGCACTTGATTGCAAAATCAAAGAGAGTGTGGTCATTGACCGCATGCTTCATTCACTTCATGATGGTTTTGCTCAATTCAGGGCAAATTACTATATGAATGATTTGAAGAAAAATCCTCATCAGATACACTCACTTCTCATACAGACTGAGAAGGATCTGAAATTGAGTGGGAGCCTGAAGCAGGACGTTCTCATGATTGCAAACAAGGGTAAGGGTAAGGGCAAGGCTCATGCCGACCTAGCTGTAGGGAAGCCGAAGTTCAAGAAGCCAGGAAAGGGCAAGAGTGGGCCTGGTGAGACTAGCAGTAGCTCACAAGGCAAGACAAAGAGCAAAGAAAACAGGGAGTGCCACCATTGCCACAAGACTGGGCATTGGAGGCGGAACTGTCCCGTGTATGCTGAAGACGTAAAAGCAGGCCGCGTCACTCCTGTTGGTATGTCTTCTTTTATTCATATGATTGAGATTAACCATGCAAGTTTCGAAACTTGGGTACTTGATACTGGTTGTGGTTCTCATCTGTGTAATCATTTGCAGGGCCTAAGAAACATCAAAACTCTCAAAAAGGGTGATGTAGACCTGCGAGTGGGGAATGGAGCAAGAGTAGCTGCCGTTTCAGTGGGAACATATGTAATCCAACTCCCAATGGATTTGAGTTATTTTTAAATAACTGTTACTATGTACCCAGTTTATCTAAAAACATTATTTCTGTTTCCGTACTCGATAAGAACGGTTTTTCATTTGTAGTAAAGGATAATAGCTGTATTTTCTCCTTTAACGAAATGATTTATGGTAAAGCAGTTTCCATGAATGAGATTTATGTTTTAGATCAAACCACAGATATATTGCATGTGAGTAGTAAGAAAGCAAAGGTTGGTGACAAAGATCAAACCTATTTATGGCATTGCCGTATGGGACACATAAATGAAAAACTCGTGAAGAAGCTCATTGATAATGGGACTATCTCCCCATTTGACTATGAATCTTTTGGCACGTGTGAATCATGTCTCATAGGCAAAATGACTCGAATTTCCTTCAAAGGTGTTGGAATGCGCGCTGCTGACCTATTAGGACTCATACATACTGATGTGTGTGGACCTATGTCAATCAACGCTAGAGATGGCTATATATATTTTATCACTTTCACGGACGATTTGAGTAGATATGGATATGTCTACTTAATGAAGCACAAAAGTGAGTCCTTTGATAAGTTCAAGGAATACCAGAATAAGGTTGAAAACCAGCTGGGTAGAAAGATTAAAGCACTGCGTTCAGATCGTGGTGGCGAATATCTTTCGAATGAGTTTGATCAACACCTTAAAAACTGTGGTGTAGTACTACAGTTAACTCCACCTAGAACACCTCAATTAAATGGTGTGTCCGAACGGAGAAATCGAACATTACTTGATATGGTTCGATCCATGATGAGTCACACGGTAGTGCCTGATTCATTGTGGGGCTATGCTCTTTTGTCAGCTGCTCTTATACTTAACCGAAGTCCGTCTAAAGCTGTTGACAAGACTCCATTTGAAATGTGGAAGGGAACAGTCCCTAACTTGTCCTTTATTCGGGTTTGGGGCTGCGAGGCTTATGTCAAGTGGAGACACGAGGATAAGCTCGGCCCGCGATCGGTCAAGACATACTTTATTGGTTATCCAAAAGGAATGTTTGGTCATTACTTTTATTCGCCTACCGAACAACGTGTTTTTGTTGCGGCTAGTGCGAAGTTTCTAGAGAAAGAATTTCTCGAGAACAAGACGAGTGATAGAACCTTCGATCTGTCGGAGATTCAAGAACCAACAACCGAGCAACCGATGGAGGAATATGTTCCTTCATTTTCTACTGCGGTTAATATTCCTGAGGAACCTAGAAGGTCTGGTAGAGTCTCCATACCTCCAGACAGATACATTGGTATGGTCGAGGAGAACGATAGAGACGATGTTTTGCTCCTAGAGAGTAACGAACCCGCTACCTATAAAGGAGCCATGACCTGTTCCGACTCAAAGCTATGGCTTGAGGCCATGCAATCCGAGATGGACTCTATGTATGAGAATGACGTATGGGATCTGGTTGACTTACCTGATAAGGTTCGGCCTCTTCAGTGCAAATGGCTTTACAAAATAAAGCATTCTGTAGAAGGACAACCAGATACCTACAAGGCACGACTAGTGGCAAAGGGTTTCACTCAAGTGCAAGGATTGCACTATGATGAAATTTTTGCACCCGTAGTCATGCTGCGTTCCATTCGGATAATCTTAGCGATTGCCCCTTTTCATGACTATGAAATTTGGCAGATGGACGTGAAAACCGCCTTCTTAAACGGTTATTTGGAGGAGGAGTTGTACATGGTACAACCCGAAGGTTTTATTGACCCCAAAAATCCTAAGAAAGTGTGCAAGCTTAAGCGTTCCATTTATGGACTTAAGCAAGCTTCTCGGAGTTGGAATCATCGTTTCGACCAAGTCATAAAAGCAAATGGTTTCACTCGCTCGGTTGAGGAACCATGCTTATATGTCAAGTCGAGTGGGAGTAAAATCGTTTTCTTGATATTGTATGTCGATGACATACTCTTGATAGGGAATGATATTCCTCTCTTATCTTCGGTTAAGGTATGGTTAAAGAACCATTTCCAGATGAAAGACCTGGGCGAGGCACATCGCATATTGGGAATCCGTATCTACAGAGATAGATCACGACGGATGTTATCACTCAGTCAGGAGTCTTATATAGATAAGATTCTTGAAAGGTTTAGCATGACCAACTCCAAGAAGGGGTATCTTCCAATGACGTCTGGGATGCATTTGAGTAAAGCTCAGGCACCCAAGACATCAGAAGAGGTCGAGCGCATGAGTCGAGTTCCTTATGCATCAGCTATAGGATTGATCATGTATGCGATGATATGCACACGTCCAGACGTGGCATATGCTTTGAGTATGACCAGTCGGTACCAAGGCAATCCAGGTGAAACACACTGGATGGCTATTAAAAATATCCTTAAGTACCTACGGAGGACTAAGGATTGGGTATTGACTTATGGAGGAGAGACTGAGCTTTGCGCAACCGGTTACGCAGATGCTAGCTTCCAAACGGATCGGGATGACTCGAAATCTCAGGCTGGATTCGTATTTACTCTTAATGGCGCTGCGGTCAGCTGGAAAAGCTCCAAGCAGAGTGTTATAGCAGATTCTACGACTGAGTCCGAGTACTATGCCGCTTCAGAGGCTGCAAAGGAAGCTATATGGATGCGTCAATTCTTACAAGGACTTGCCATAGTGCCTAGTTCGAATGACCCGATCACCATCTATTGTGATAATAGTGGTGCCATCTTCCAGGCTAAGGAGCCTAGGTCTAGCAACAAATCTAGACATGTACTTCGGAAGGCTCACATGATCAGAGATTACGTGGAGCAAAAGAAGATAGTGATAGACAAGATTGCTACGGATGATAACATAGCAGATCCTCTCACTAAACCGTTAAGACATGATAAGCATGTAGGGCACGTTACTTCCATGGGAATTAAACGTGTTCCTGAGTTGTATTAGCTGTTTGTATGAATTAGATACATCTTTTTCATATACTAATAATAACTTCATCGTATTGTTTTCATATTTTTGTTTTTCATGTGGATTGTATGGACAACATTGAACACCACAAAGTGAACTGAATAACATTATATGTGTTTTGGTCCGTAATCGCCTACATGAGCTGATAACTCTGGCTATTATATTGTTAAGTCGATTGATGGTGGGGTCAACGAGCCATAAGTCAAACTGTTGACTGATCGATTACAAATACGAGTTATAAGGATACCTCGTAGGACATTGTAATTCGTGACGACGTTATGGAGTCCTAAATGTTTAACAACATTCGGTGCCAGGTCGTGGATTGGACGTCCATAGTGTTCCTAGAGTCGATTCTTTTGACTATCGACTTTCTCTTGAGATTAAGGCAGTTTTTGGGTGACTTTGGTTTCTTTCTCTCACGGTCGACCGTAACAGGAGGCTAAGCATGTAACAACCCGAAAAGTACCCAATTTGCTTAAGCAATAGCTTATGGATACTTTTCAGTAGAACTTAAGTTTTTAATATAGGAATTTTTGTTCCGAGTCGTATTTTGAAATTCCGCGTTCGTATTTGGAATTTTTGAGAGATTTCATGAAAAGACCGTTTTTGGTCGTCTTTGACTTTTCTTGACTTTTAAACCGTCTTTGACTTTTTCTTGACTTTTTTAAGTCGTCATTTACTTTTTATTGATTTTTAAGTCGTCATAAACTTTTCTTGACTTTTAAGTCATTTTTGACTTTTCTCGACTTTTAAGTCGACTTTGACTTTCGTTGACTTTTCCCGACTCGTCTTGTGATTTTGAAGACCGAAATTTTATTTAAAAAAAATTATATTTTTGATTTATTTTTATTTATATTTATTATGATTTATCATAATTTAATATAATTAATTTGAATTTGTTTGGAATTTAAAGAATAACTTATACGGTTTTTATTCGAAAGTCATTTAACTATTCCCGACGCATCGTAAAT
>JAIUZE010066279.1:0-89526 GCA_022085475.1 Heliosperma pusillum
CACCTAATCGTACCGTCATTGGTACTAGGTGGGTCTTTCGCAACAAGCTTGATGATTCCGGAGAAATCGTAAGGAACAAGGCTAGACTAGTGGTGCAAGGTTACAACCAATAAGAGGGTATTGACTATGATGAAACCTATGCACCGGTAGCTAGACTTGAGGCCATACGATTACTCATTGCTTTTGCGGCTCACAAGGGCATTAAACTCTTCCAAATGGATGTTAAAACCGCTTTTCTAAATGGCCATTTGGAAGAGGATGTCTTTGTTGAGCAACCCCCGGGCTTTATGGATAATGATTTTCCTAATCACGTTTTCAAGTTGGACAAAGCTCTTTACGGTTTAAAACAAGCACCTCGTGCTTGGTATGATAGATTGTCAAAATTCCTACTTGAAAACGGGTTTAGAAGAGGATCCGTGGACAAAACTTTGTTCATAAAGTCACAGTCTGATGGACTGTTGATTGTGCAAGTATATGTCGATGACATTATATTTGGTGCAACTAATGAGCTTCTTTGTGTGTATTTTTCCGAATTAATGAAATCGGAATTCGAGATGAGCATGATGGGTGAACTAGGATTCTTTCTTGGACTTCAAATTAAACAAACTAAAGAAGGAATCATAATTCATCAACAAAAGTATATTAAAGAAATGCTTAAGAAATTTGGGATGACGGATGCTAAATCATACTCTACACCTATGGTATCTACGTCTAAGTTGGACAAGGATGAGAACGGCAAAAATGTAAGTGACAAGGTGTATAGAGGTATGATTGGATCTCTTCTTTACTTAACCGCTAGTCGTCCCGACATTCTCTTTAGCGTTTGTTTATGTGCTCGGTTCCAATCAAATCCGAAAGAATCCCATTTCAAAGCCGTCAAACGAATTCTTCGATATTTGATTGGAACCCAACATCTCCACTTGTGGTATCCGTTGTATTGTCCCCTTGATCTTGTAGGATTTTCCGATGCCGACTTTGCGGGATGCACGGTAGACCGAAAGAGCACCTCCGGGATTGCCACGTTCCTTGGACCTTGTCTCGTGTCATGGGGTTCAAAGAAACAAAATACGGTAGCTCTTTCAACGGCCGAAAGCGAATATGTTAGTGCCGCTCATTGTTGCTCACAACTTCTTTGGGTACGTCAACAACTTCAAGACTTTGGTATGATTTATGACTCTATTCCTATTATGTGTGATAATATGTGCTGGAGTGTAAACTAATAAGGTTCACCAGTTTTAAGGGATGTGATTTAGCTGGACTCAAACTGAAAAAACAAATCAAGAACAAGGGATGTGATTTTTGAGATTGGTGAGTTGTTTAACTGAAAGATTCAAGGGATATGACTTGGATACAATCCTCTACAGCAAAGCACAAGAGAAAAAGGATTCAAGACTGGTTTTAGAGACAGGTTCAAGTGTTACAGCAAAGCACAAACACCCTAGACTAACCTCAACAGCAAGTAAGTTAAACCACAGCAAAGCACAGGTATAACTTAGCTCACAATACAAGGCACTGATCAAACACCTTGGAGGTGTATCAGGCTTGCTTCAAACTACAGCTCTTAGCACAAGTTTGATAACATTGAGTGATTTTCTCAAAGTTTAATTCATTCATTCATAAAAGTCTGCTTACAACAACATACAAGACCTCCTTATATAGAGGGACTGATATCTTGTGAACCATTGGATGTATGTATCATCCAAGGGCCAGCTTAGGATCTAAACTACTTATACTGACATTAATTAAGGGCCTCACAAGAGGACGAGCTTAACAACTATAAAGAACAGACACAAAACACAAAAGAAAACAGACTGAGCAAAAGCAAATAAAGTAGTTTGTGGAGTTTTCCTGAAATGGAAATCTGTTGATCTTGTTGTCTTGTGCTTTGCTCTGGGTGTTTTGTTGCTCCTTGGAACTCTCCACTCTTATGAGGACATAGATAAACCTGCCGTAGATGAAGACAAGTTGACTTAAGCAAAAGAAAACATCATCTGAGCATGTACTACCTCTGCTATGCTGTTTACTGGACTCTAGCTTTGGGGTGTCTGTTTCATGGGTTTTTACTAGACTTCAAAATGGTTTGTCCTGGGCAAACTTGTAGCTTAGAGGGTTGTCTTGATGGTCGGCCATAGTGGGGGTGGTTGGGATGCCCTGGTGTACCTCCTAGAGGCTGGGTTTGTTAACTGGTCTGTCTGGGCCTGAATGGCTCTGTTTCTGTTTTGTGTGGGTAATGTGGGTTGTGTTGGGGATGGGCATGGGTTGTTGAACCCTGAACTGTCTTCTTCATTGGGGTGGCTTGGCTTGGGTTGCTCTTGACGTGTCATAGCTTGTTGTTTAGACCTTGTAATTCGAGCTTCCATCTGAGGGGTCAAGCTTGTCTTGTATGTGGCTTGATCATCAAGGCCCCTTGGGTGAGCTCCTGCTGCAGCCTCCCCAGGTTGAAAAGGGCTTGACCTCAAGCCTGTGTCTTCTTCTCCCTCAGAGTCTTCAAAGAAAGGACTAAGATCGCCAACATTGAATGTCCCATGGACTGCATACTCTCCTGGTAGATCAATTTTGTAGGCATTGGGACCTATCTTCTCTATGACTTGAAAAGGACCATCTGCTCTTGGCTCGAGCTTGTTCTTTCTCTTGGAAGGGAACCTTTCTTTCCTTAGGTTGATCCATACTAGATCTCCTGGTGCAAAGTCTTTCTTGGTCTTAGGAACCTTGGCATTCTTCTTGTACAGATAATTAGCCTTCTCAATTTGTTTCCTGACTGATTCATGGAGTTTTAACATTTGTTCCACCCTCTTCTTGGCATCATAGTGGACTTCTGACCTGCACACATTAGACAAACTCAAAGGCATTAAGGGGTTAGTACCATAGACCACTTCAAAGGGGGGGTGGCCTGTGGCTGCTGATGGAGCTCTATTGAAAGAGAACTCTGCTTGAGCCAACTTCAAGTCCCAATCCTTGAGAGATTTGCTGACTATACACCTCAAGATTCTTCCAAAGGTCTTGTTAGTCACCTCAGTTTGGCCATCAGTTTGAGGGTGATGGGAGGTACTAAACAATAACCTAGTGTTAAGCAGTTTCCACAATGTCCTCCAGAAATGGCTCATAAACTTTGTGTCTCTGTCAGACACAATGGTCCTTGGAACTCCATGTAACCTCCCCACCTCATCAAGGTATAGCTCTGCTACACTCACAGCATCCTCAGTCTTCTTGCATGCAATGAAATGTGCCATCTTACTGAACCTATCCACAACCACCATGATAGAATCCTTCCCTCTTGCTGTCCTAGGCAATGCCATTATGAAATCCATACTAACATCCTCCCAAGGCCTACATGGGACTGGTAGGGGAGTGTAAGGTCCTGCTTGGAAAGAACTCTTGGCCTTTTGACAAACTCCACACCTTCTGAGCACTATTTGAACTTCTCCCATCATCTTAGGCCAATGGAATTGATCTTGTAGTATGTCCACAGTTTTCTGAACCCCAAAGTGTCCTCCAAGGCCACTTCCATGTACCTCCTTGATCAATAGGTTCCTATAAGATCCTCTGGGAACACACAACTTGTTTCCTTTAAACAAGAATCCATTTTGCAAAGTGTAGGGTGAGTCAATGGTTCTTGTTCCCTCTTTTTGTGCTAACCAATCTTCTGCAAAGTCTGGATCTTCTTGATACATGTCCTTCATAAACTCAAAGCCAAGAACCCTTTGCTCCAGAGTTGATAGCAGAGTGTACCTTCTAGACAATGCATCAGCCACCACATTTTGTTTGCCCTCTTTGTACTTGCTAGAAAAGGTGAATGACTGAAGGAACTCCACCCACTTAGCATGTCTGTGACTGAGCTTATGCTGGCCTCCTATGTACTTCAATGCCTCATGATCAGAGTGTAAGACAAAAGGTTTGGGCTTCAGGTAATGACTCCAATGCCTCAGAGCTCTGACAAGAGCATAGAACTCTTTATCATATGTAGAATAGTTTAGCTTGGCACCACTTAGCTTTTCACTAAAGTAGGCTACAGGTTTCTTCTCTTGGATGAGGACAGCTCCAATTCCCACTCCACTTGCATCACATTCAACCTCAAATAGGCAATCAAAGTTTGGCAATCTTAGGATAGGTGCACTGCACAAGAGCTTCTTCATGTGTTTGAAAGCCTGTAAAGCATTCTCAGTCCAAGTGAACTCTCCCTTCTTCATGCACTCAGTGAGAGGTGCTGCAATGGTGCTAAAGTCCTTAATGAATCTTCTGTAGAAGGATGCTAAGCCATGGAATCCCCATACTTCTGTAATACTCCTAGGGATAGGCCAAGACTGGACTGCCATGATCTTGTCTTGATCAACTGAAATGCCTCTACCAGATACCACATATCCTAGAAACTTGACTTCCTCAGTCATGAAGGTGCACTTCTCACGCTTCCCAAAGAGCTTGCTCTCCTTAAGTATTTCAAACACAGCCTCAAGATGCCTCAAATGATCATCCTTGCTCTTGCTGTAGATGAGGATATCATCAAAGTATACCACCACAAATCCCCCTAGGCAAGGCCTAAGCACCTCTGTCATCAATCTCATGAAGGTACTTGGGGCATTTGACAGGCCAAAGGGCATGACAAGCCACTCATAAAGGCCATGCTTTGTTTTGAAGGCTGTCTTCCACTCATCTCCTTCTCTGATCCTCAATTGATGGTAACCTTGCCTCCAGTCAATCTTAGAAAAGAACCTTGAGCCACTTAGTTCATCCAACATGTCATCAAGCCTAGGTATAGGGAACCTATACTTGACTGTGATGTTGTTGATAGCCCTGCTATCTATCCACATCCTCCAAGTCCCATCCTTCTTAGGAACCAACAATGCAGGCACAGCACAAGGACTTAATGACTCCCTTACAAACCCTTTACTCATCAACTCTCCAACTTGCTTTTGCAGCTCTTGTGTAGCCTTAGGATCACATCTGTAGGCTGGTCTATTAGGTAGTACAGACCCTGCCACAAGGTCTATTTGGTGTTCAATCCCTCTCAAAGGGGGTAAGCCATCAGGAAGTTCCTCTGGAAACACTTCCTTGAACTGATCAATGAGGGGCTTAACATCTGCAGGGATCACCTTAGACTCTTCTTCCTGAACTTCTTTTGATAGCAGCATTACTATAGGTTGCTCCTCACTACACTCCTTGACCATTGCTGACTCAGATAGAAATACAACTCCAATAAAATCCTCAGCCATACTTGGACTCCCATAGCTCTTCTGGTGTGGTGGCAAGGGGGCTAATGTCACCTTCCTGCTCCCATGCTTGAAAGAATATGTATTGCTTCTTCCTTGGGGTATGGAGCTTTTATCAAACTCCCATGGCCTTCCTAATAGCAAGTGACAGGCATCCATTGGAACCACATCACACAATACTTCATCCTTGTACACACTGCCAATGGAGAAAGGGGCCATGCATTGCTTATCCACCTTAACCTCTGCTCCCTTACTCAGCCATCTCAACTTATAGGGGTGAGGGTGATCTTGAGTGCTCAACTTCAGCTTATCAACCATAGTAACAGAAGCCACATTGGTACAACTACCTCCATCTATAATAAGGTTACAAACCCTCCCTTGTATGGTACATCTGCTCCTGAAAAGGAGGGACCTTTGATCCTCCTCCAAAGGTATCTGTTGTGAATGCATTACTCTCCATAGGACTAAGCTGTGGCCTGTGTCAGGGAGTGCCACTATTGCCTCCTGACTAGACTCTTCTTCCTCACTCACCACTTCTTCAACCTCAGGCTCATCCCCTTCATACTCAACTAGACCCTCTTTCTCCCAAGCCTCAACTTCCATTATGGTTAAGGTCTTCTTAGAAGGGCAATCCTTCCTGAAATGTCCATAGCCTTGACATTGGAAGCACCTAATTCTGTTCTCAGTCAATGAAGTGCTTGGCTTTTGGCCCATGATGCCCTTACCCTTGTCTAAGATAGGTGGGGGTGCTGTCTTGGGGGTATCCATGGTTCTAAACCCACTATAAGGTCTGGTTTGAAAAGGCCTAACAGGTTTTGGTGTAGCAGGCTTAGTCTTCCCTATCTTCTCAATTCTCAGAGATAGGTTGACAACATAATCAAATGACCACAGAGGTTGCATCCTAACCTTGTTAGCAATGTTCTTATCTAGACCCTCTAAGTACCTAGCAATCCTTTGCTCAGGTTTCTCATTTATATCACATTGTAAGGTGAGTTGTTCAAACTCCCTCAGATAAGATTCAACAGGTTTGTCTCCTTGTTTCAACTTAGACAACTGGATAAACAGATCCTGGGTGTAATCCTTAGCAACAAATTTGTCTAACAGTTTCTTTTTCAGTTTAGTCCAAGACTTGATGGGTTCCGTACCCTCCCTAGCCCTTAACCCTTTCATAGTCTCATACCAAAGGGAAGCATACCCTTTCAGTTTAAGGATGGCTACTTTAAAAGACTTGGAATCATTGTATCCCTTGTACTCAAAGATCCTTTCTACTTCTCTCAGCCATTCTAACAAGTCATCAGGATTAAGACTACCAGAAAACTCAGGGATATCTACCTTAAGATGCTTGTCTGTGTTCCTGTGGATGGAAGCTCTGCTTCTTGTTGAGTCATCTGAGTCTGGGTACTCCTCATCATCAGGTGGCCTTCCTATGCCTCCTCCTTGGCCTCTTCCACGTCCTCTACCTCTCCCTCCAGCAAGCAAATGGTTGCCTATAACTTGGTCCAAGGTTCTGGTTAGGGTGGTTACAATCCCAGCCAGATCCTCCATCCTTGCTTCTACTCCTGCTAGTCTCTCTTCACTAATTGGGCTATTTTTGTGTTTTTAAATGTAGTTAGGGAAAATGAACTCACTAAGACTCTCAACCAAAGCTCTGATAACCAATTTGGAGTGTAAACTACTAAGGTTCACACGTTTTAAGTGATTTGATTAGCTTGACTCAAACTGAAAACAATATCAAGTAACAAGGGATGTTGTTTTTGAGATTGTGAGTTGTTTAACTGAAAGATTCAAGGGATATGACTTGGATACAATCCTCTACAGCAAAGCACAAGAGAAAAAGGATTCAAGACTGGTTTTAGAGACAGTTTCAAGTGTTACAGCAAAGCACAAACACCCTAGACTAACCTCAACAGCAAGTAGGTTAAACCACAGCAAGGCACAGGTATAACTTAGCTCACAATACAAGGCACTGATCAAACACCTTGGAGGTGTATCAGGCTTGCTTCAAACTACAGCTCTTAGCACAAGTTTGATAACATTGAGTGATTTCTCAAAGTTTAAATTCATTCATTCATAAAGTCTGCTTACAACAACATACAAGACCTCCTTATATAGAGGGGCTGATATCTTGTGAACCATTGGATGTATGTATCATCCAAGGGCCAGCTTAGGATCTAAACTACTTCTACTGACATTAATTAAGGGCCTCACAAGAGGACGAGCTAAACAACTATAAAGAACAGACACAAAACACAAAAGAAAACAGACTGAGCAAAAGCAAATAAAGTAGTTTTTGGAGTTTTCCTGAAATGGAAATCTGTTGATCTTGTTGTCTTGTGCTTTGCTCTGGGTGTTTTGTTGCTCCTTGGAACTCTCCACTCTTATGAGGACATAGATAAACCGGCCTTAGATGAAGACAAGTTGACTTAAGCAAAAGAAAACATCATCTGAGCATGTACTACCTCTGCTATGCTGTTTACTGGACTCTAGCTTTGGGGTGTCTGTTTCATGGGTTTTTACTATACTTCAAAATGGTTTGTCCTGGGCAAACTTGTAGCTTAGAGGGTTGTCTTGATGGTAGGCCATAGTGGGGGTGGTTGGGATGCCCTGGTGTACCTCCTAGAGGCTGGGTTTGTTAACTGGTCTGTCTGGGCCTGAATGGCTCTGTTTCTGTTTTGTGTGGGTAATGTGGGTTGTGTGGGGGATGGGCATGGGTTGTTGAACCCTGAACTGTCTTCTTCATTGGGGTGGCTTGGCTTGGGTTGCTCTTGACTTGTCATAACTTGTTGTTTAGACCTTGTAATTCGAGCTTCCATCTGAGGGGTCAAGCTTGTCTTGTATGTGGCTTGATCATCAAGGCCCCTTGGGTGAGCTCCTGCTGCAGTACTAGAAGATGGAGAGCGAGGAGGAGATTCTAGAAATATAAGTTAGGACGGATTTAATTAAGAAATGAAGGTTTTATGATGATTTTGCTCAAGAACGACGAAGAACAAATGAAGAACGAATGAAGAACGAATGAAGAACGATTAATTTGATCTTAAGTTGATTTGTTGTAAAATGAAAAGTTGTTAGTGAGTAGTGGGTGATGAGGGAGCCGTGTAAATATAGAGGGAGTATGGAGTCGGGTTTTGAAATTGTTACGGAATTGACTCGGGTTTAATAATTATATTACGGTAATTGATTAGATATAAATATATATTAAGTTAATTAAATTAAATATCAAGATATTATGTTATTATAATCAAAAGAAAGACAAATATCTAGTCCTATTAGACAAATATCTTCAAAGAAAGGACTAAGATCTCCAACATTGAATGTTCCATGGACTGCATACTCTCCTGGTAGATCAATTTTGTAGGCATTGGGACCTATCTTCTCTGTGACTTGAAAAGGACCATCTGCCCTGGGCTCTAGCTTGTTCTTTCTCTTGGAAGGGAACCTTTCTTTCCTTAGGTTGATCCATACTAGGTCTCCTGGGGCAAAGTCTTTCTTGGTCTTAGGAACCTTGGCATTCTTCTTGTATAGATCATTAGCTTTCTCAATTTGTTTTCTGACTGATTCATGGAGTTTTAGCATTTGTTCCACCCTCTTCTTGGCATCATAGTGGACCTCTGACCTGCACACATTAGACAAACTCAAAGGCATTAAGGGGTTAGTACCATAGACCACTTCAAAGGGGGAGTGGCCTGTGGCTGCTGATGGAGCTCTATTGAAAGAGAACTCTGCTTGAGCCAACTTCAAGTCCCAATCCTTGAGAGATTTGCTGACTATACACCTCAAGATTCTTCCCAAGGTCTTGTTAGTCACCTCAGTTTGGCCATCAGTTTGAGGGTGATGGGAGGTACTAAACAATAACCTAGTGTTAAGCAGTTTCCACAATGTCCTCCAGAAATGGCTCATAAACTTTGTGTCTCTGTCAGACACAATGGTCCTTGGAACTCCATGTAACCTCACCACCTCATCAAGGTATAGCTCTGCTACACTCACAGCATCCTCAGTCTTCTTGCATGCAATGAAATGTGCCATCTTACTGAACCTATCCACAACCACCATGATAGAATCCTTCCCTCTTGCTGTCCTAGGCAATGCCATTATGAAATCCATACTAACATCCTCCCAAGGCCTACATGGGACTGGTAGGGGAGTGTAAGGTCCTGCTTGGAAAGAACTCTTGGCCTTTTGACAAACTCCACACCTTCTGAGCACTATTTGAACTTCTCCCATCATCTTAGGCCAATGGAATTGATCTTGTAGTATGTCCACAGTTTTCTGAACCCCAAAGTGTCCTCCAAGGCCACTTCCATGTACCTCCTTAATCAATAGATTCCTATAAGATCCTCTGGGAACACACAGCTTGTTTCCTTTAAATAAGAATCCATTTTGCAAAGTGTAGGGGGAATCAATGGTTCTTGTTCCCTCTTTCTGTGCCAACCAATCCTCTGCAAAGTCTGGATCTTCTTGATACATATCCTTCATGAACTCAAAACCAAGAACCCTTTGCTCCATAGTTGATAGCAGAGTGTATCTCCTAGACAATGCATCAGCCACCACATTTTGTTTGCCCTCTTTGTACTTGCTAGAAAAGGTGAATGACTGAAGGAACTCCACCCACTTAGCATGTCTGTGACTGAGCTTATGCTGGCCTCCTATGTACTTCAATGCCTCATGATCAGAGTGTAAGACAAAAGGTTTGGGCTTCAGGTAATGACTCCAATGCCTCAGAGCTCTGACAAGAGCATAGAACTCTTTATCATATGTAGAATAGTTTAGCTTGGCACCACTTAGCTTTTCACTAAAGTAGGCTACAGGTTTCTTCTCTTGGATGAGGACAGCTCCAATTCCCACTCCACTTGCATCACATTCAACCTCAAATAGGCAATCAAAGTTTGGCAATCTGAGGATAGGTGCAC
Organism: Heliosperma pusillum; assembly: GCA_022085475.1. Classification (NCBI taxonomy): domain Eukaryota; kingdom Viridiplantae; phylum Streptophyta; class Magnoliopsida; order Caryophyllales; family Caryophyllaceae; genus Heliosperma; species Heliosperma pusillum. The sequence goes on from JAIUZE010066279.1 coordinate 10,112, forward strand.
TGCACAAGAGCTTCTTCATGTGTTTGAAAGCCTGTAAGGCATTCTCAGTCCAAGTGAACTCTCCCTTCTTCATGCACTCAGTGAGAGGTGCTGCAATGGTGCTAAAGTCCTTAATGAATCTTCTGTAGAAGGATGCTAAGCCATGGAATCCCCTTACTTCTGTAATACTCCTAGGGATAGGCCAAGACTGGACTGCCATGATCTTGTCTTGATCAACTGAAATGCCTCTACCAGATACCACATATCCTAGAAACTTGACTTCCTCAGTCATGAAGGTGCACTTCTCAAGCTTCCCAAAGAGCTTGCTCTCCTTAAGTATTTCAAACACAGCCTCAAGATGCCTCAAATGATCATCCTTGCTCTTGCTGTAGATGAGGATATCATCAAAGTATACCACCACAAATCTCCCTAGGCAAGGCCTAAGCACCTCTGTCATCAACCTCATGAAGGTACTTGGGGCATTTGACAGGCCAAAGGGCATGACAAGCCACTCATAAAGGCCATGCTTTGTTTTGAAGGCTGTCTTCCACTCATCTCCTTCTCTGATCCTCAATTGATGGTAACCTTGCCTCAAGTCAATCTTAGAAAAGAACCTTGAGCCACTTAGCTCATCCAACATGTCATCAAGCCTAGGTATAGGGAACCTATACTTGACTGTGATGTTGTTGATAGCCCTGCTATCTATGCACATCCTCCAAGTCCCATCCTTCTTAGGAACCAACAATGCAGGCACAGCACAAGGGCTTAATGACTCCCTTACAAACCCTTTACTCATCAACTCTCCAACTTGCTTTTGTAGCTCTTGTGTAGCCTTAGGATCACATCTGTAGGCTGGTCTATTAGGTAGTACAGACCCTGGCACAAGGTCTATTTGGTGTTCAATCCCTCTCAAAGGGGGTAAGCCATCAGGAAGTTCCTCTGGAAACACTTCCTTGAACTGATCAATGAGGGGCTTAACATCTGCAGGGATCACCTTAGACTCTTCTTCCTGAACTTCCTTTGACAGCAGCATTACTATAGGTTGCTCCTCACTACACTCCTTGACCATTGCTGACTCAGATAGAAATACAACTCCACTAAAATCCTCAGCCATACTTGGACTTCCATAGCTCTTCTGGTGTGGTGGCAAGGGGGCTAATGTCACCTTCCTGCTCCCATGCTTGAAAGAATAGGTATTGCTTCTTCCTTGGTGTATGGAGCTTTTATCAAACTCCCATGGCCTTCCTAATAGCAAGTGACAGGCATCCATTGGAACCACATCACACAATACTTCATCCTTGTACACACTGCCAATGGAGAAAGGGACCATGCATTGCTTATCCACCTTAACCTCTGCTCCCTTACTCAGCCATCTCAACTTATAGGGGTGAGGGTGATCTTGAGTGCTCAACTTCAGCTTATCAACCATAGTAACAGAAGCCACATTGGTACAACTACCTCCATCTATAATAAGGTTACAAACCCTCCCTTGTATGGTACATCTGCTCCTGAAAATGAGGGACCTTTGATCCTCCTCCAAAGGTATCTGTTGTGAATGCATTACTCTCCATAGGACTAAGCTGTGGCCTGTGTCAGGGAGTGCCACTATTGCCTCCTGACTAGACTCTTCTTCCTCACTCACCACTTCTTCAACCTCAGGCTCATCCCTTTCATACTCAACTAGACCCTCTTTCTCCCAAGCCTCAACTTCCATTATGGTTAAGGTCTTCTTAGAAGGGCAATCCTTCCTGAAATGTCCATAGCCTTGACATTGGAAGCACCTAATTCTGTTCTCAGTCAATGAAGTGCTTGGCTTTTGACCCATGATGCCCTTACCCTTGTCTAAGGTAGGTGGGGGTGCTGTCTTAGGGGTATCCATGGCTCTAAACCCACTAAAAGGTCTGGTTTGAAAAGGCCTAACAGGTTTTGGTGTAGCAGGCTTAGTTTTCCCTATCTTCTCAATTCTCAGAGATAGGTTGACAACATCATCAAATGACCACAGAGGTTGCATCCTAACCTTGTTAGCAATGTTCTTATCTAGACCCTCTAAGTACCTAGCAATCCTTTGCTCAGGTTTCTCATTTATATCACATTGTAAGGTGAGTTGTTCAAACTCCCTCAGATAAGATTCAACAGGTTTGTCTCCTTGTTTCAACTTAGACAACTTGATAAACATATCCTGGGTGTAATCCTTAGCAACAAATTTGTCTAACAGTTTCTTTTTTAGTTTAGTCCAAGATTTGATGGGTTCCTTACCCTCCCTAGCCCTTAACCCTTTCATAGTCTCATACCAAAGGGAAGCATACCCTTTCAGTTTAAGGATGGCTACTTTAAAAGACTTGGAATCATTGTATCCCTTGTACTCAAAGATCCTTTCTACTTCTCTAAGCCATTCTAACAAGTCATCAGGATTAAGACTACCAGAAAACTCAGGGATATCTACCTTAAGATGCTTGTCTGTGTTCCTGTGGATGGAAGCTCTGCTTCTTGTTGAGTCATCTGAGTCTGGGTACTCCTCATCATCAGGTGGCCTTCCTCTGCCTCCTCCTTGGCCTCTTCCACGTCCTCTACCTCTCCCTCCAGCAAGCAAATGGTTGCCTATAACTTGGTCCAAGGTTCTGGTTAGGGTGGTTACAATCCCAGCCAGATCCTCCATCCTTGCTTCTACTCCTGCTAGTCTCTCTTCACTCATTGGGCTATTTTTGTGTTTTTAAATGTAGTTAGGGAAAATGAACTCACTAAGACTCTCAACCAAAGCTCTGATAACCAATTTGGAGTGTAAACTACTAAGGTTCACAAGTTTTAAGTGATCTGATTAGCTTGACTCAAACTGAAAACAATATCAAGTAACAAGGGATGTTGTTTTAGAGATTGTGGGTTGTTTAATTAAAAGATTCAAGGGATATGACTTGGATACAGTCCTCTACAGCAAAGCACAAGAGAAAAGGATTCAAGACTGGTTTTAGAGACAGTCTCAAGTGTTACAGCAAAGCACAAACACCCTAAACTAACCTCAACAGCAAGTAAGTTAAACCACAGCAAAGCACAGGTATAACTTGACTCACAATACAAGGCACTGATCAAACACCTTGGAGATGTATCAGGCTTGTTTCAAACTACAGCTCTTAGCACAAGTTTGATAACATTGAGTGATTTCTCAAAGTTTAATTCATTCATTCATAAAGTCTGCTTACAACAACATACAAGACCTCCTTATATAGAGGGGCTGATATCTTGTGAACCATTGGATGTATGTATCATCCAAGGGCCAGCTTAGGATCTAAACTACTTCTACTGACATTAATTAAGGGCCTCACAAGAGGACGAGCTTAACAACTATAAAGAACAGACACAAAACACAAAAGAAAACAGACTGAGCAAAAGCAAATAAAGTAGTTTTTGGAGTTTTCCTGAAATGGAAATCTGTTGATCTTGTTGTCTTGTGCTTTGCTCTGGGTGTTTTGTTGCTCCTTGGAACTCTCCACTCTTATGAGGACATAGATAAACCTGCCTTAGATGAAGACAAGTTGACTTAAGCAAAAGAAAACATCATCTGAGCATGTACTACCTCTGCTATGCTGTTTACTGGACTCTAGCTTTGGGGTGTCTGTTTCATGGGTTTTTACTAGACTTCAAAATGGTTTGTCCTGGGCAAACTTGTAGCTTAGAGGGTTGTCTTGATGGTAGGCCATAGTGGGGGTGGTTGGGATGCCCTGGTGTACCTCCTAGAGGCTGGGTTTGTTAACTGGTCTGTCTGGGCCTGAATGGCTCTGTTTCTGTTTTGTGTGGGTAATGTGGGTTGTGTTGGGGATGGGCATGGGTTGTTGAACCCTGAACTGTCTTCTTCATTGGGGTGGCTTGGCTTGGGTTGCTCTTGACTTGTCATAGCTTGTTGTTTAGACCTTGTAATTCGAGCTTCCATCTGAGGGGTCAAGCTTGTCTTGTATGTGGCTTGATCATCAAGGCCCCTTGGGTGAGCTCCTGCTGCATAGGTCCACATACATCTGTATGTATGAGTCCTAATAGGTCACTAGCGCGCATTCCAACACCTTTGAAGGAAATTCGAGTCATTTTACCGATAAGACATGATTCACACGTGCCAAATGATTCGTAATCAAATGGGGAGATAGTCCCATTGCCAATGAGCTTCTTTACACGTTTCTCATTTATGTGTCCCATACGGCAGTGCCATAGATAAGTTTGATCTTTGTCACCAACCTTTAATTTCTTATTATTCACATGCAATATGTCTGTGGTTTGATCTAAGATATAAATTCCATTCATGAAAACTGCTTTGCCATAAATCATTTCATTAAAAGAGAAAATACAACTATTGTCTTTTATCGAAAATGAAAAACCGTCTTTATCTAGTATGGAAACAGAAATAATGTTCTTAGATAAACTAGGTACATAGCAACAGTTATATAAATATAACTCAAAACCACTCGGGAGTTGGATTACATATGTTCCCACTGAAACTGCAGCAACTCTTGCTCCATTCCCCACTCGCAGGTCCACATCACCCTTTGCGAGAGGTGTGATGTTTCTTAGGCCCTGCAAATGATTACACAGATGAGAACCACAACCTGTATCAAGTACCCAAGTTCCGAAACTTGCATGGTTAATCTCAATCATATGAATAAAAGATGACATACCAACAGGAGTGACGCGGCCTGCTTTTATGTCCTCACGGTATACGGGACAGTTCCTCCTCCAATGCCCAGTCTTGTGGCAATGGTGGCACTCCATGTTACTGTCCTTGCTCTTTGCCTTGCCTTGTGAGCCACTGGTCTCACCAGTCCCACTCTTGCCATTTCGTGACTTTTTAAACTTTGGCTTTTCTACAGCTAGGTCGCCACAAGCCTTGCCCTTACCTTTGCCCTTGTTAGAAATCATGAGAACATCTTGCTTCATGCTCCCACTCAATTTCATATCATTCTCGGTCTGTACGAGAAGTGAGTGTAGCTGATGAAGACTTTTCTTCATATCATTCATATAGTAATTTGCCCTGAAAAGGGCAAAACCATCATGAAGTGAATGAAGCACACGGTCAATGACTATGCTCTCACTGATTTTGCAATCAAGTGCCTCCAGTTTCTCGACATTCTCAATCATATCAAGAATGTGTGGGCTAACCGGTTGGCCCTTCTGGAGTTTCGCCTCAAAGAAGCGACAGGTATGCTCATAAGTAACGATCCTCGGTGCTTTTGAGAATTCGTTAGTGAGTGTGGTGAAAATCTTGTTTGCACCTTGGGCAATGAAGCGTCTTTGCAAATTGCTTTCCATTGCAAAGATGAGTACGTTCTTTATCGCACCCGCTTCCATAACGAAGTCACTATATTCAAGTGTCTCGTTAGCTCTCGCATTGGGGCCTGGGTTTGGCGGTATTGGCTCAGTCAAGTACTTGAGCTTACCGTCAGCAATGGCAGCATTCCGTAATGCCGCCTCCCAGTCCGCAAAGTTGGACCCGTCATTCTTCAGTCGCGTGGACTGATTCATGTGGTCCATAAAAGCTTTAAGCCAGGATTCGCGCGCGAGCGTGGCACTTGGCATAGGGATATCAGTATTTCCAGCCATTTGTTATATGCAGTATTATCAATATAAACGAGTTCTACTCTGAAAAAGAAGAAAAACCATAATAAGCATACTCATCGATTTGAATTTAAGTCTAGTGCAAAATTTGTTTTAATGCAAAGACTCGAGCATTTATACAATTGACCTCCCTCAAGAATTATATAAATGATCCCAAGACTCAATTATCTGTAAATTGATAAGCCAACCTCTTGGCTAATTCTACCTTTAGAATTCTTGGTCGATAAATTTCTGTAAATTCTATCTTTAGTCCATCATAATCACGAGAAACTCTTCGGACTATAATGTTGAGATAAAATAGGTCAACACACACTACTTACCCAACGTAGAAGGGGTCATATGGAGAGTAAGGTCCTATATGCCTACCGACGAAGAAGGGATTCATAGTAGTTTGGCCTATAAAGACTAGTCTCAATTTTAGGTTTAGAGGAAGATCCCATCAATTTTATTTTAATTCAATTTTAAGTGAACTAATATCTAGCATGCGAGAATGAATAAACTAAAATGATGGCTTAAAATCGAGTGACATCTTTATGTCCATGATAACTAACATTCAAACTATATGAGTCAATTTTCATGCAATTTAGTAGTAGGTGGTTTGGTTTAGGCGGAATATGATGCACTAACTATCATGTGATGAAAAAAAAAAACAAGAACGGAAAATTACATAAAAATATTACAAAGTCCTAGTGTGGCCTATCTACCAAAATGAACAAAATACAACTTTGGAATCCAACCCATTTGGACCCGAGAAGCTTGTCTTGATATTCCATCTTGGTTCATGTAGCGGGAGTGAGCAATCCGATCTCCATCTTTAGTCTTGTCAAAATACATTTAATAAATTACAAAATATAAACCTACACTACTACAAATTCAGGCAATAACAACGCCCCATCAACAACGCAAACTCACGAAAATTAAAACAAACCGTTGTGGAATGGATAATTATTTATCCGCGGAATTTTATTAAACCTAATAACAACGGTATTAATTTTTCGAACGTTGTTAGTAGTTTTAACAACGGGGTGAACTAAAATAACCGTTGTAAATAAATAAACTAATAACAACGGTTTAATCTATATCCGTTGTTATTAATTTGGCGCAAAATGTGGAAAAGTAATAACAACGGTCACGAACAAACCCGTAGTTATAATGTGTTATTAATTTGGCGTAAATTAATAACAACGGATATGATTTTGTTGTACGTTGTTGTTAGTTGTAACAACGGGTATAACTTTGTTAACCGTTGTAAATAAATAAACTAATAACAACAGTTTACTATGAATAATAACCGTTGTCAATATTTGTTAATAAAGATGAAAAAAACACACAACACTAGTAATACTGTACTGCAACACAAAAACACAAACACAAAGTGATTATACTGCAACACAAAACCACAAACACTAAGACATACTCCCTGATCGTCTCTTTGTCATCATCTCCGTCTGCTATTTCTTATTAATCAGGTATTCTAATAATTTTGCTTTATTGATTTCCTGAATTTTGTTTATTTTTGAATTAGTTGCCTTATACATTGCATTTTCTGAATTAGTTGGCTTATTATTGAATTAGTTTTAATTAGTTGGATTTTCTGAATTACTTGGCTTACTATATATACTACGAATGTAGATAAATGACTCGAACTTGGATGAATGCTGCGAATATGAGTGACCCAAACTATAAGGATGGTTTAGCTGAATTTTATGAAGTCGTTGCGAACAATTTGAATGGTTCTTCTAGTATTCCATGCCCTTGTGAAAGATGTGGTAATATTAGGTATATGGCTATTCCGGACGTTAAAATTCACCTAGAAAAGTATAGTTTTAGTCGATCCTATACCCGTTGGATTTTTCATGGGGAATCATTAGAGGAAGATAATAATTTTGAAGAAGATGATCTTGAGGTATACGAAAGGATAACTGATGATCCCGAGTTTGCCGAGTATGTTGAGTTGGAAGCAGACGAGTTGAATGTTGGGTCTACAGATAATGAAGAAAAAGATGATGAATCAAATGCTTTTGAAGATAAAACATTAATTTGGATGACCTTGACAACATGTATGAGAAGTTGTGTGAGTCTGAAGCGCCTCTATACCCTGGTTGTAAGTACACAAAGATGTCGGCTGTGGTGAAGTTGTATAATATCAAGGGGGCAAATGGGGTTAGTGACACGTGTTTCACTAGTTTATTAGCCTTGATAAACGACATGCTTCCAGATGGTAATGTTCTTCCCGTTAAGACATATGAGGCTAAAAAACTAATTAGAGGGGTGGGTATGAAATATGAGAAAATACATGCATGTCCAAATGATTGCGTATTGTATCGAAAATTATATCAAAACTTAACCAATTGTCCGGTTTGTTTGGAGTGGCGTTATAAGGATAAGGAAGGGATCCCGGCTAAGGTGTTATGGTATTTTCCAGTGATACCAAGATTCATAAGGATGTTTGCGAATAACAATGATTCAAAAATGTTAACTTGACATGAAACTGGAAGAATAAATGATGGGAAGCTAAGACACCCGGCAGATGGTATGCAATGGAAATCGTTCGACGCTAAGTATCCCGAGTTCGGCATTGAACCTAGAAACTTACGTCTAGCGCTGTCCACTGATGGAATGAACCCACATGGAAACATGAGTACCCAACATAGTACTTGGCCAGTAGTGTTGGCAATATACAACTTACCTCCATATGTGTGCATGAAAAGAAAGTACTTGATGTTGTCGTTGTTAATTTCCGGCCCTAAACAACCTGGAAATAATATAGATGTCTATTTGGAACCTCTTTTAGATGATTTGCGAATTTTGTGGGATAGTGGGATAGAAGTATTTGATGCATATAGGAATGAAACTTTCAATTTGAGAGCGATGTTATTGTGTACAATAACCGACTATCCGGCTTATGGCGACCTTTCTGGGCATACGGTGCATGGGAAAGAGGCTTGTCCATTGTGTGGGGAGGATATCGAGTCTGAATACTTGAAGTGTTCTCATAAGTATGTGTATTTGGGAAATAGGAGGGGCTTGGATCCTGACCATTGTTATCGCAAGCAGCAGAAAGCATTTAATGGACGTCAAGAACTTCGTCAACCTCCTAGAATTTTGAGTGGGCATGAAGTTTATCAGAAAGTAAAGCATATTGAGATAAAATATGGGAAGAAGAACGGCTCTAAATTGTCTACTCGTGGGTATAAGAAAAGATCCATATTTTTTGATAAACTTCCATATTGGCCTGACCTGGAGGTCAGGCATTGCCTCGATTTCATGCACATTGAGAAAAATGTCTGTGATAATATTATCAATACCCTCCTGAATGTTCCCGGTAAAACAAAGGATAACGCCGCAGCTAGGGAAGATATGCAAATGATGGGTATTAGGCTAGAGTTGGCACCACAGAAGAGAGGTAATGGTACATTTTTACCGCCAGCAGCTTATACCCTTTCACGGAATGAGAAAAAAGAGTTTTGTGCATGCTTGAATGGAATTAAAGTGCCACATGGTTATTCGTCCAACATCAAAAGCCTTGTGTCGATGCAAGACCTAAAACTCACCGGGTTAAAGTCACATGATTGCCACACTTTGATGCAACAATTACTATCCGTGGCTATTCGTTCCATTTTACCTGAAAAGGTACGATATGCTATTACCAGATTCTGTCTCTTCTTCCAGTCCATATGCGATAAAGTCATCGATCCCGATGATGCGGATTCATTTCAGGACCTCGTTGTCACCTCTCTTTGTCATTTTGAAATGTATTTTCCACCCTCTTTCTTCACTATCATGATTCACCTGACCACTCACTTGGTTAGGGAGATTTTGTACCTTGGGCCCGTGTACTTGAGATACCAGTATCCTTTCGAAAGATTGATGAAAGTGTACAAGGACTATACATCTAATCGGTATCGTCCATAAGGTTGTATTGCTGAACGCGCTATATTAGACAAAGCTCTTGCATATTGTTATGCTCATCTCTCCCCTGAGGAGTTAATTGGCATTCCAAAGAATCGTCATAGTGACTGGATGACCGGAAAAGGTATTAGGGGCCGGGTTGAAAAAATTGTGGCACGTGACATGTTACATTTAGCACATACGTATGTGCTAAACAACGAAGATGAGGTGCAACCTTATATTCAACAACACAAAGATGAGCTCAAATACGATCACCCAAACAAGAGCGAGATGTGGATTGCAAACGAGCATAAGAAGACGTTCGGAGAGTGGTTTAGGAATATTGTCTTGGAGTATAAGAATTTGTATGGTGATGACATCTCTCCTAGGTTACTACGTCTTGGGTTAGGTCCAAATGCCAGGGCCACTTTTTTCAGCGGTTTTGCTATTAATGGTTATACTTTTTACACCCGCGAGCAAGATGAGTTGAGCACAATGCAAAATAGTGGTGTGAGTTCTGAATTTGAGGCAATGCACTTTGCTACTTCAAAAGATAAAAACCCTATTTGGGGAAAATGCCTTTATTATGGTGTTATTCAAGAAATATTGGTATTAGATTACATTGATTTCACAATACCTCTGTTTCGATGTAACTGGGTTGATAACAACAACAATTGTGTTCGAAAGGATAAAATGGGATTTACGTTGGTCAATTTGGATAAGGTTGGCAATAATAAGGATGATCCTTTCATAATGGCATCCCAAGCTAAACAAGTGTTCTATGTCACCGATCCTATGGATAAGAAGTGGTCTGTTGTACTATCTATAAGGAGTAGACGGGGTGCACCCGATAATGGTGAGGATAATGATCAGGATGTCGTGTTTGAGGGAATGGATCACTCTTCCACTGTATCTTATTTCGACAATGTTGACACTGATCATGATAACATTGAAAGCATCTATATGCGTGATGATCATGGTGAAGGTATTTGGGTTAACGAAGAAACTATGTCGGGCAAGAAACGTCCCCGATCCTGAGGTGGTTAGTAATGTGAGGTATTAGCTTATATATTTGTTTTTTTTTTAATTTAAATAACTATATATCTTCCTTTTAGTTTCTGTTATTTTTTTAAATAACTATCTTTCTGATTTTTTTTTTAAATAACTTAGGAACGGCATAGTTAATCACAAACGTAAAGCACTGATACTTTATTTTACCGAACAACAACCATCATCAACAACACAATTCCTGGTTACATATACAACAGATTTGCATTTAGGAACTTAGGAACTACTAGCTACATATACAACCATAGCGGAAATCTTACATACAAGACCACATGCCCTCCCATCCCATTACACTGCTATTATGATAGGCTGATACAGACACACACACAATTGACACTCAACATCTAACACAGGACGTTGCTTGGAAGTTTTAGGTGTACATTGCTGGGAAAACAGCCACAACCTGGTTGTAGGCATCGACGATTTCTGAATTGGCCGACTGCTGACCATTCAAGATGGTCGGATACGGCACGTGGAAATAGTCCACGGTATTCTTCAGAAGCTCGGCGTCCTCGTCTGTGGCTACCCAGAGGTATGGTTCGACTGTTGATCTATTCGGAGCAACCCAGTCGCTCTTACCATGGCCTCTGAGTTGAAACATATTGCCAAGCTTAAATGCTGATTCTGCATCTGCAAGTGATGTTCCAAACTGAATGAGTAGTATCCCTTTGAATCCCCAAGGCGCCCATTGTGCCTTAATTCTGCTGACCGAGTATCCCAGCTCAATAAGCTTATTCCTCAAAGGAGTAAAGCTTTTGGCAACAAATTTTCCATCGTCCAAATGGCATGGGGCATTCATTAGGACACAGTGATATGGACGAGCAACATTTTGAGTCATTTCCAAAATAGATAAGTAATTTGATGGTTTTGGTTTGGTTTATTTGCAGTGAGTATTTTTTGCTGAATTTATAGCAAGTTCAAGATGTGTAGTCATTCAGTGTATTGTCTTTAGCTTTTGTTAGCTTTGGTCATTGTTGAAGATTCTCATTAGCTTTGGTCATTGTTGAAGATTCCCAAATTATTTAGCTTTTGGTCATTCAGTATACAGTCTCCATGTTTTGGTTTCTGCTGATTATTATTTCAGTGTATAGTGCTTATGATATTGCTGTCTTTTTTGGTTTCTGCTGATTATTATTGCAGTGTATAGTGCTTATGATATTGCTGTCTCTTTTTATAATTAAAAAAATAAAGGTAAGCAACAACAACGGTTGTTGTAAATATACCCGTTGTTATTGCTTATAACAACGGTTATTAATCACAAACCGTTGTCATAGTTTTTATTAATCACAACGGGTAGACTACTTTAACCGTAGTCGTTACTCTATCACAACGGTTTGTTTATAATAACCGTTGTCAATATTTGTTAATAAAGATGAAGAAAACACACAACACTAATATATAATACGACTGTACTGCAACACAAAAACTCTATCACAAAGCGATCATACTGCACCACTAAGACATACTCCCTGATCGTCTTTCTGTCATCATCTCCCTTATTAATCAGGTATTATTTTTATCAACTATTTCTTATTAAGATTTTCTAACTAGATTGTTCAATTCTTATTATTGAATTGTGGATTTCCTGAATGTCGTTTATTATTGAATTTGTGAATTAGTTCAATTCTAATTTTGCTTTATCGATTGAATAGCTTTGAATTGAATTTGTGAATTAGTGTATTATTGAATTTATGACCATTATTAAAATTAGTTTAAGTACTTCTAATCTTAAATTAAAAAACAAATTAACGTATCAACATTAATATTATTAAATAATAAGTTCAAACGGCGCCACACACAAATGGCGCCAAAACAACCAAACAACAACAACAACAAACTAAATTGAGTCCGGGTAAATCTCCCGGATAGCTGCCACTGCTAGAGCATATGCATCAATCGGGTCAGCCTCGGCCAGAACCAACCCTTCCCACTGCTCTACCTGGGTCACTTCAACAAGGTCGACCCCATTTGGGAAACTGTGACGGTCATGTTCGGAAGCCACCCATAGATATGGCCCAGACTGGTGGTCCGTGCTCCCAATAAAATCTTTTCGCCCATGCCCGACCTTGTCAAACATTCTTGCCAGTTTGAATGCGGACGCACGATGAGCATCCGTCATCCCAAACTCGAAAACGAGTTCCCCTGTAAAGTACCTGCGATGATAATTTGGCCACATCTTCTTGATTAAGTAGCCATTTCGAATAAGCGTATCACGGAGTTTCTTGTAGCTTTTACACACAACGTAGCCACCCTCAATATGAGAAGGCATTTGTTTCATGATGCAAGCATATGGTTTAGTAAAAGTTTCAGACATTTTGTATGGTTGATGTTAGTATTGAGGCTGGAAATTTTGTATGGTTTAGCAAATATGTTATTGATTGGAGTTGGGAAATTTTGTATGTGGTTGATAGCCTTGTATTGAGGCTGTATTTATAGAGAGTTATTGATTGGAGTTATTGAGTCACATGCAGTTATTGATTCACATGCATGCATTGGTTCACATGCATGCATTGATTCACATGCATTTATATTTCCCAAAACGACTATACATTCACATGCAGTTATTGATTGAGTAAATGTGTGAATGTATAAATGCAGTTACATTTCCTATGCAGTCAATGCACTTACTGCAATATGCAGTAACTACTGACTTTCCACAACGGTTATAAACAAAGGCCCGTTGTGAAAAGTATTAACAACGGCTTTTTTAACGAATACCCGTTGTTATTTCTCTATCACAACGGATTTTCATATTGGCGCAAATAGTTTGAAAATATATAACAACGATGTCATTACTCTATAACAACGGGTTTAGTCAGAAAAACCGTTCTGGGAAGTAATAACAACGGGGTTTTTAGCGAATAACCGTTGTTATTTCTCAATATTATTATATTTAATTAAAAGATATTGCAGTCCAAACCCGTGAATAAACAACAGCAGAACAACTGTAACAGGAGAACCAGCATTGATTAAAGCATCCATTGAACATCATCAATGGCAGCATAACCCCTCTATAAATACAGCCTCAAAACCCCTCCTTTAAATATTACATAACCCTAATTAATTACTCCAAAAATTAACATCATCAATGGCAGCAGTTAACCTTCCCAACGATGAGACGACCCTTATAAAATTGATTGCAGATGAGGAGGAGGCTCTTGCCGTAGTTCCCGCTGATCATCACCCATTGATTAAAGGATCCATTGAATATCGAAGGGATTATTGGATTAAGAGGCTTGAAGCAGTCTGACTTGTCAACCAAGCGTCGTTTTCATCATCGTCCTCTGGCTACCCACGTCGGCCTGATACTCGCAGGTTGGATGCCGCAAGAGATATGTTGAGCTGTACCCGTCCTACCTTATCTCCACATGCAAGACGTGTACTTGCATGCATTGAATCTGTTATTGGAAAATACGAGGTTAATGATCCGGAAGTCATCAGTATCATCAATATTGTTCCGGATTGTTGGTGGCAGTGTGAGAAAAGCTTTTTACTCTTAACCGGAAGTGTTCCGGATTATGTAACATCTTTATTTATTTGATGTCGGATGAATGTAATGTACTTTAATATAAAATCTTGGTTATTCCTAATGAAATCAATGAGAAAGAATGTTGTTTAAAGTGTTTGAATTGATATGATTAATTCCGTTGATGTTCAATATTTTGATGTTTGATCAATAGCGATAATCTACTATATATATAAAAGGGTTTAGAGTTTAGGGTTTAGGGTTTAGGATTTAGGGTTATTTTGAAGTAACGCACGTATACTAATAATTAATATATATATATATTATTATACTTTGCATTACATTAGTTTGATCTAATTAATTAAAAGTGATCCGACCCGAAAATGATACTTAATAATCACACGGATAATAAATAAAGATTTCTATCGAATTAAATTAAATAACCCGATACTAGCTAATTAATTTTGGGTCGGACAGTTTCAGGTTAGTGATGCAAAAACGGCCCGACTCGATATATAACCTCATCCGCTTGACCTGGAAAATGATCGACGATAATTAACATTCCCGAAACAGACACGAAAGCCGAAAGGACCCGGCCCTCGCTCGCTCCCTGACCCAAACTTACCCGGTAAAGTTACATACCCTACGAATCTAACCCGATCGGAATATGGCCTAGTAACCATTTATTTGTTGATAAAACGTAATAAGTATAATAAGTGATAAATAATGTGGGGTGTGGTGATAAGTAATAATTAGTGATAAATGTGGGGTAGTTTTGATGGCCGTCAATATATGAAAACAACCATTTGTTGATAAAACGTAATTAAGCGAGACGATAAATAACAAAAACCGTAAAGATAATTAATTAATGGAAAATAGATGTGGATTATTATATTGTAAGGGGCCGGTTTCTTCAATTTAATGTGGTTAGTTATTTGATTATAAATATCGGACTAAATAGGTGGTAAGTTGTAAACTTTTGAACCCAATAATATATTATAGGTGGTAAAAAGCAAAAAACGTCCCTTTTAATTTGAGCATATATATGTGCATCAATATCCGTCCCTTTTAGCGTACTTGAACGAAGTCGATCGACCCCATTATTTAATTTGGGAAACATTGACGTGTATATATAATACTTGCATGCATTGATGAATCTGTTATTGCAAAGTACGAGGTTAATGATCCGGAAGTCATCAGTATTATATATCATGCATCAATAATATTATCATCATGTTCCGAAACCACCCGATCCAAAACCACCTGATGACACGTGCCCCCGACCCAAAAGCGATCGACCCGAAGTAGCTACGAGCTAGATAGTGGATTGCCCGATCCGTAACTAGCAACCCGATCAGTTTCAGGTTAGTGATGCGTGATTATAATAATCGGCCAGTACCTTAAAAAGAAAATGACCCGATCCGAGAATCACTAGACTCGATATATATAACCACATCCGCTGGACCCGGAAATTATCGATGACCCGCCCAATTATAAACATTCCCGAAACAGACACGAAAGCCGAAAGGACCCTCCCAGACCCAAACTAATAAAAACCCGATCGATAAAGTTAATTACAAACCCGCCGAATCTAACCCGATCGGAATTGATTCCCAAACCCGATCCGAGCTAATAATTAAACGTAACTTACGCCTATAATATACAAATCTTTAAATAACATAACAATTATGATGTACTATACCTATATATATATATTATAAAATTAAATAAATTAATTAAATTTAAAGCAAAGTGAAATAAATTAAACGTAATTAATGAATTTATTTTCGTGCCTCAAATTTTAATACCGCGCGCGCGTATCTGAAAAATTAAAAAAAAAACACATAATCTATAAAAACGGTTCTTTATAATACCACCGTTGTTATTACTTTCAACAACGGGCCATCCTAAAGAAACCGTTGTCATAGTGTTTATTAGATTTTTCCTTTTGGCGCATTTTGGTGAAAATATATAACAACGGGTGTCGTTAAACCGTTGTCATTACTCGATAACAACGGTGGTTTTTAGTATAATCGTTGTCAATAGTTTCTCTTAATAAAAAATAATTTACAATCCTATAGAGTAAATTAAACACACAAATAATTTACAATCACGTACATTATCATCATCATCATCCTCGTTTACAACACAAATCTTTTTGTTTATTATCAACATCATCCTCCTCGTTCTCTTGATCATCATCCTGCTCGTTCTCTTTATCATCATCCTGTTTACGTTTTCATTATTAGGTAATTTTTGTGTTTCGTCTTTAGGGTTTTAAGATTGAAGTTCATCTTTTTGTTTTCATTTTCTATTTATCGTTCTCTTTATCATCTAGTTTCATTCATTTCTAAGTTTTTAGAGTTTTAGAATCTCTGCATGACTCTTTATTTGTTCAGTTACTATTTCATTCATTTTAAGGTCTTAGGGTTTTAGAATCGTTGTATGCATGACTCTGTTCCGTTACTATTTCATTTCTTTTGAAGGTCTTAGGGTTTTAGGATTATCATGGGTGAAAAACGGAAAAGAGTAGAAAACAATGATAAGGGGGATAAGCCTGGTGAGAGGGGTGCTTCGAAGTGCCCTGCAGCCCTTGCAGCTATAGCGGCAAAAAGCCGCTGCCTATAAAATGGAGTGTGAAAGGTGTTCCTACTGGTCCAAATGCTGGCCATTTATCCACTTGGATTGGAGTTACAACCAAACAGTTTGCGCCTATTGATTTAGATGATTTCAGGAATATAAATCCCGTATTGCAGAAGTTACTCTTAACCCGTATAAAGGTATGATAATTTCTTTAGCTAAACACCATTTTATTTTGCAGAAGTTACTATTACATAAGGCAGGAAGCCGTATAAAGGTTCGAATAAAGGTATGATATTAGACAGCCGCTTATTAGTATATATGATGATGATGCAGGAAGCTTTCGATATTCCCGACTGCCATGATAAGTATCTATTACGTAAGGCAGCGGCAGTCTTAAGGCAGTGGAGGTGTGACCTTGCCAAATTACACTTGTATGTCGACAAGGAGACGGGGGAGATGCATAAGAGCCCACCGACAAAGTACCCCAACATCACTCAGCAACAATGGGATAATTATAAGGCGAAACGAGCTACTGAAAAGTTTCAGGTTAAGTATCCATGTCATATGTTTACATTTTTCTAAAACTCTACTTAAGGTTACATTTTTCTAAAAGTTTCAGGTTACATTTTTCTAAAACTCTACTTGTATCTATAATTTTCTAATTGTCTCATCTACTTGCGATTTTATATGATTTGAAGACCGTTAGCGCCAGAAATCGTGCTAACATTTCACAGAAGCGGGGGGTATATTATGGTTCTCGAGGCGGTTACAGATTGATAGAAGAAAATCTCGTAAGTAGCATCTATATATTAGATTTTTTAATCATACTTGGACTTGATATACATGTATACATATATTATTTTTGAGTTAATGTGTAGGTGTCAAAGGGAGTGACCGACTTGAATCGGCACGTAACTTATAAAGAAGGGCACACGCCTAAAGGATCCCGAACATGTAACGAATATGATCAGGAAGTCTTGGCCAACATAGTAAGTATTATTTTATTAAGACGGGTTTTTAATAACTTTATTGTTTAATTCTTGTATGTCTGACTATCTATTTATTTTAGTAACAAAAATAAAATTAAGTTTATTTAATATATTATAGGAAAATGTTCTGAAGGAGGTTGCGGAAGGGAAATTCACTCCGAGTGGTCGTGACGACGTTCTTGCTAGAGCGATCGGCCGACCCGAGCATCCAGGTCGATTGAGGGGCGTCCCATTACATGTCGGAGTCACGAAATATTATGGGACAACTAGCCCGAAAAAAAAGAAGAAAAATAAGGGGAAGGCTGACATGGTACCATTTGTTATTGTCATTTAAAATTCACATGTTATTGTTTTAAAATGCTGATTCTACATTTTGGGCGTGCAGGTTCAGTTATTGGCCTCCGTGATACTAAAGATGATCTCTGGAGGCAAGCCTTCCGAAGAAGAATTGAAGATGATGGAGGATGTCATTAAAAAGGGTGAGGTAGTGCAACAGATTGGTCAAGAGGCAGACACTACTACCTTGCCAATACATGAGGAGACGGCTGAGAAGATGGGTGAGGTACCTAGTGCTGCCGAGGTTTTAATACCTCAAGCCGATAAGGTAAATATGACTTCTTTTTTTTCTGCATTTGTTCTTTCCAGCAGCCATGCCTTTGATTGGTTAATTTTATTAGGTAAATGAGTCTGAAAAGGGGACGCAACTTGAGGAGACGGGTGAGGTACCTAATGCTGCTGAGGTTTTGATACCTCAAGCCGATAAGGTAAATACGACTTAACCATTTTGAACCTCTGCATTTGTTCTTTCCAGCAGACATGCCTTTGATTGGTTAATTAATTTTATAAGGTAAATAACTCTGAAAAGGGGACGCAACTTGAGGAGCCGGCTGAGAAGACGGACGACAATAATGAGGTATGTAGATTATAAGAAGTTAGTATGAAGATGATATAAGAAGAGGTTTAGATCCTAACAATAATAGAGAGAACATGCTGTGTTTTCAAAAACCCTTGTTGTTGCTTATCACGCACAAAGTGACAGTCTATACTCAAGTGTTTGGTTCTCTCATAGAACACGGGGTTGAGAGAAATATATTCAGCAGCTTTATTGTCACAGAATAGGGGAATAGGTTTAGGTATGGAGACCCTCATATCAAGCAACAAACTGTCAAGCCATACCATCTCTGAAGCAGTATAAGACATGGACCTGTACTCAGACTCTGCTGAGCTCTTGCTCACCGTTGGTTGTTTCTTTGTTTTCCAAGATACCAAAGAGTTCCCTAGATAAATACAGTACCCACTTAGTGATCTGCAAGTAAACGCACACTGGCCCCAATCAGCATCAGTATATGCTGTCAGTGCTAAATCAGACTCTGCACTGTAGAACAACCCTGTATTTATAGTACCCTTCAAATATTTGATGACATGTAGGCTAGCATTCAAATGAGGTACCCTAGGCTGACTTAGAAATTGGTTGAGATGTTGTACTGCATATGAAATATCTGGTCTGGACATATTCAACTATAATAGCCTACCCATTAGCCTTCTATACTGGTCAGGCTGTGGCAACAATTCACCTTCATCAATAGAGAGCTTGTAACAATTCACCTTCTATACCAGCCTTCTATACTTGTAACTAACTTTACATTATATACTCAATATAGATCATTTATGATTTCTGTTTTATTTTGGTATTTAGTTAATAATGTGTATTCTTCAGGCCACAAAAAAGCGGGTAGTTCTTCTCACCGACCCTTCATCCAAGGACGTGGTTCGTGTTGCCCGGGATTTCATATACCCAATGCCCAAGAACTCAGCGGAAACCATCTTGGTTCATGGCGTACCACTCTTGCCGAATCATGCAAAAGTGGAGATAGAGCAAGCCTTGAAGGGCTGTGAAACCCGTAAACTGCCCGTCCCAGTCCGTGACGACCTTCAAATTCTGGCAGATGCGGTTCGGTGTTTTGTCCAATGGCCTAAAAGCCACATTTTCATGGCTCGTGAGCGTAAAACTCAACAGAATGTAGCCGGGGTTAGAAAAATACATCTAATTTAACCAGCCTTTTGTCTTTGTTCATCACCTACATAATTAGTGAAATTTATATGTTATATTTTTGTTTTGTAGGTAACAAAAAACATGGATAAGTCTAACTCGATAGACAATCTTTCTACTACCTCGTCAAAAAAACAACTTGATGAGGTATTTAATTAACTCTCTTTATATTTTAAGTTCTACTATTGCCTCATCATTGAAAGAGCAACTTAATTTATTTAGCCACATGTAGGTTGTGACAGGTAGCACAAAAGGAAAACCGCATCATTTCCCCGAGCTGAAAGAGGTCAGGAGTCTATCCTGTACTAAATATGATGGGAACGTTTACATGGAAAAAGTACGAACGATGACGATGATGGACCTTTATAAGGAGGCTGGTGATCGCATAGCAAGCGAGAAATTAATAATTATTCCGCTCGAGGATGATATTGTAGGGGTAGAACGTCAAGCAATTCTGTCATGGGAAATTCTAGCCATTTGGGTTGGCCTTGACGAGATTGATGTCCAACACCTATATGTTTCGATGAAGTAAGTTTCTTAATAAATTAAATCATGCAATATTCTAATATTCTGACTAAGATATAGTGTTTTTAATATCGGAATTAAAACTGTCATGTAGGTACTTGAAATCGGTTGTGATCCCCGGGACCAAGAATCCACTTGATCTATACGGATTCCTGTGCCCAAATCTTTTATCTATGCATATCGGGATGATTTTGTATGAAGAACGTATAGATTATATTGCTGCGGAATTGGCGAAAAACAAAAAGCTCATTCTTGCCCCTTATAATGAAGTCGGGTAATATATAATTAATGTTACGATTCCAAATAAAATTGCATTTTTATATGTTTGGTTACGATGCATGTTGTGCTTGTTAATAATGATGTGTCTCTCGATCTAGGAGACATTGGGTGCTAGCAGCGATCAATCCGACCAAGAAGAAAGTCTTTTGGTTGGACTCTTTGCATAAACAACCATCCGAGACCTTTAAGAAGATGATTATTAAGTAAGTTTATAATACTGATTTGGCACATAATATTAAGTTTCAATTATTATTATTAAGTAAGTTTATGTGACTTTCGGCCTCTTTCCTTTTTTAAAGGGCCTTTGAGAAGAAAAGAGCAACCGACGATCAACCGACGGAAGATTCTGATGATGGCCCTACTTTTATTACGATAACAGGGGTACGTGCGCAAATACAATACCTTCATAATTAAGTGCATTAAACTAATTACGCATATACATACATCTGTCTTTTTTAATTACGCATTAAACTAATTGGTAATTGCCTTCTCGTCTCTTCGTTTTTTATGTAATAATAGGTCCCTAAACAGCCGGATAGCATACAATGTGGATACTACGTTTGTCGTTTCATGTTGGAGATTATTAGGCGAAGATATATCCTCATTCCAGAAAGGGTTAGTAGTTTAATGTAGCTAATACTTTTTTTCATTAGAGCTGATCTCTTTGCTGCTATATTGATGTTGCTATGTATGCCTACTGTTGTTACCCTAAGTCAATGTCTTTTATTTGTTTTATCCGCAGTATGTAATCATCACGCCACATGTCTCTAAGTACAAAAAGTACCAAATAGACGAGTTAAGGGACTTGTGGGGCAAATACGTCCTTGAACATTATTTTAAGGAAGAATAAATGAAACTTAGATTATTTTGGAAGATAGGGAACTTTAATTTGTAGAAGTCATTAGAGCAAATTGTAAGTATGAATTGCTCTGAAGGAGATCATTTTGGTTGTATATATCATTTTGCTGCTGCTGATTTATATAAATATATCATTTTGCTGCTGCTGAAAGTGGTTTATGCGTGCTGCTACCGCTGCTGATTTATGCAGGATTTTCACCGGCAGGGGAACCAATTACAATTTTTTCAAAAACAATATTAAAAATAATAACAACGATTTTTTAAAATTCATTAAAAGCGTTGTTACATATTTCCCACCAAAACTAATCATACCTTTAACAACGGTGTATTCTAAAATACCTGTTGTTATTAAAACTTTCCACAACGGCTTCTTTATTATACACCGTTGTAATTAACTATATTCACAACGAGTTTGAAAAACTAAAGCGTTGTTATAATCTTTCCGCCACCAAAACTAATCATACCTTTAACAACGGTTTTGTTTAACAGACCGTTGTTACATATTTCCCACCAAATATATTCACACGTTTTAACAACGGTGTATTATGATATACCTGTTGTTATTAAAACTTTCCACAAATGCTTCTTTACTATACTCCGTTGTAATTAGCTATATTCACAACGGGTTTGAAAAACTAAAGCATTGTTATAATCTTTCCCACCAAAACTAATCATACCTTTAACAACGGTTTCATTTAACATAACCGTTTTTGTATCTTTCCCACCAAAATTATTCACACGTTTTAACAACAGTTATCTAGTAATAACAACGACTTTTTACCGTTGTTAAAACTATTCACAACGGTGTTTTCATTAAATTGGAACTGTTGTTAAAACCTTAAACAACGGAGGCTTTAACAACGTCCGCGTTTTAATATTACAACGGTTTTTAACCGTTGTCATAGCCTGTTTTTGTAATAGTGCTATTTACATTCTAATTTAAAAACATAATTTAATGAAAAATAAAGTGGAGATTCGAGATCTCAAAATTACATCAAAGATCATGTTTCCATCATTACGAAAACATGATCAACTAAGGCCACACTAGGTAATACAAATTACAACTGATTGCAAAAATACGTAAATTAAACCATTCAACCATTCATTCAACAAGATAAAATGCATCAACTATAAATTAAACATTCAAGACATAATTATTTAATTATGAAGAGTAATTTATCCAAACCACCTTATAAAATGATCAAAATTATGTGATAATTCCTTAATTAATCACAATAATCCCAACCAAACATAATCCAATTTTAATTCATATTCTTTAACATGAATTAATACAACATTATTTTAAACCTCTTTAAAATAATTGGGTATCCAATTATTGTGAACTTCTTCACAACAATAAACAAAACATTATCATTATAATGAATTATAACAAAAACTTACGACCAAAAATTAAAAAACGAAACAATTTTTTTTCTTTTCTTTTGGCAGCCACGGATTGTTTTATAAAAAAAAATACAATTTAATTTGATGTTACTAATAATTTTCAAGATCGGTACAAATTATCAACATCTAATCATTATTAAACATCGATACAAACTAGATGAACAGTATGAAATGTCGGTATATTTCGGCAATTATAATGATTCTAATCTTATATTTCATCAATTATGAAAACATATAAAATAATTTCGTAGCCCTTGGTTCTGATACCACTTGTAGGAAATATCGGTATATTTCGTCATTAAATTACGGATTATAACGAAACTATAGTATATGAATTACGAGTCATAAATGAAATTGCATAATATAAAATTATAGGAATTTAGAATTAACCTTTGGTCCTAGCAAATTTGGCCTATGAACAATATCGAAATCGATATTCTCCTAATTGTTGCACCCAAGATGATCCGAGATATGCCTTGCTTGTGCTAGAATTTTTAAAGAAAAGTTACTACTAATTTTTCTTTTGTGTGATGATGAATGATAGAGAGAATTAGAGAGAAAAATCTGAATTTTTTCTTCTTTCTCTTGCTCTGTTTTTGGCCGGCCCTTCCAGTAGTAGTAGGAGAAGTCTTTTCACTTTTTACTCCTCTTGTTATTAGGGTTTTTGACCTGGTTACCATAAAAGAATAATAGGAGATATTTTCTCTTATTATTATCTCTTATGAGCCGAAAAATAAGAGAAGAAAAGACTATTTTCTCCTTCCTTTTTCGGTTATATTAGCATGTAATATAATATATACGCCAACTATAAATATCCGTATATTTATAATTTGCTAATTAAATATAACATATTATGTTTAATTACGAATTAACATTTTAATTCGTTTAAGCTTGTATTATATACATTGATTAAATATAACGGTTTATATTCAATTACGAATTACATTTAATTCGTCTCAGCTAATATTATTTAATCGTTATTAAATGATCGTATCATCATTACATTGACTAACCTTTTAGTCATATACATCGACTAACCTTTTAGTCATATAATAAGGCATCAATATGATTATATTATTCATATAATCACATCTCTCAGACACATCCTTTAGGTGTGACTTTTAGGGACCAGTTGATCACCGCCATTATAATGACAATAACGTCAAACTCCTAGCAAGCCAACCGTTATCGATAAACGTTAATAAACTGATAAGAATACTAAGTATACCCTGTGAACCTGTAAGAGATTTATTCATGTTATCACACTAACTGTGGAGGACACTAGCTCCAACAAAGATTACACCCTGGATCTGTTTGATAAGTTGTCTAAACTTAAACAAGATGATAGGCCTGTTGAGACTTACCTAATGGAGTTTGAGTAGTTGACCCTACAGTGTGAAGTAACTGAGAAGCCTAAGCAAAGTATTGCTAGGTTCCTTGAGGGTCTAGATAAGGGTATTACTAATAGGATAAGTATGAAACCTCCATGGTCTTATGATGATGTAGTTAACTTGTCCCTTAGAGTTGAAAAAATGGGGAAGGCTAGACCGGCTACACCCAAACCTGTTGTCAAAACATTTCAGTCTAGAGCCTATGGCGGTGTTAAGATAGGTGAGACACCCAAAACAGCAGCCCCATCTACCCAAGACAAAGGGAAGAGAGTTATGAACCAGAGACCCAACCCAAACCCAAATAAAAGGGAATATTAAATGCTTCCAATGCCAGGGTTATGATCACTTCAAGAAGGACTGTCCTTCAAAGAGGGTCATGAAAGCTATAGAAGTAAAGGAATGGGAAATAGAAGGTTTAGTTGAGTATGAACAGGAGGAGCCTGCAGAAGAGATGGTTAGTGAGAAGGAACCTAATCAGAAGGCAGTTGTGGCACTCCCTGATACAGGTCACAACTTGGTTCTATGAAGGGTGATGCACTCTCAGCAAGTGCCCCTAGAGGAGGACAAAAGGTCTCTTATTTTCAGGAGTAGATGCACCATCCATTGCAAGGTATGTAATTTGATTATTGATGGAGGAATTTTTGTTGGAGTAGGTGTCCTCCACAATAGTGCGCCACATAATAAATCTCATTTAAAGAATATAATTGGGATATTTATTGACTATATATACGATTAGTCAGTTGATTAACGTAAATCAATAACGGTTGGCTTACTAGAGTTTAACGTTATTGTCGTATGACGGCAGTGATCAACTGATCCCTTTCGGTCACACCTAAAGGATGAAATCCAAATAGTAACTAATTATTTGTATATGATACAATTAATTAGTCCATTACATATATTAGATATGTACGAGAGTTAATTGTTAGAAATTGAGTTAAGAACTTAAATTCGATTAAGTTTATTTTTCAATTATGCGATAATTGACTAATAAATTTAAATCTTATTTTAATACGATTAAATAAGATTTAACTTAGTAATTAATCGTTAAATTACTAAATTAGTTGAGGTTTTGAGATAGAGGTAATTAGTTAATTATATTTCTAAGGAGTTGTAAAATAAATTAACTAAGCATTGTGGGACCTATTATATATTAATATAATGGTAAAATATTACTTAAAATGTTAAGTACATATTATTTATTTATTTGTGTCATATAATTGTTATATGATCAAATTAACACTTAATTATATAAGATAATTAAGCATATGATTAATAAGTATTTGTGGGACAAATATCAAAAATCAAAATGGACCATATAAGGTCTCACATGGCCGGTCATGGTAGTGTTGGTAAGGTGATGATGGTTACTTTTGTTCATGCTCACAACTCACAAGTCATATGTGATTATAACATGAATAGTACACCAAAATCATTTCAACTAATACTACACTCCACCACCTTGCATGAGAATAAAATAAGAAAAAAAATCATCTACAATTGCTTGTAGAGGGCCGGCCATATGCTCCATAAATAGGCCATTTTGTTGTTCATTTTTCTTCACTAATTCATTCTAGTTTTCCTTCTACATCTCTCTAAAACATCAACCTCTCACGAAACTCTCATAATACTAATATTTTCTAAGTATTACTAGTGTAGTAATTTAAACTAATATTAGTAGTATAATATCTATCTTATTATCTAGTTAATAATAAGGATAGATTATTTGGTATCATCTTGGTGCAACTTGAAAGAGGTCTTCTAGTTTGGAGATTATTCTTGTTCATCCATATTAATAGCTCAAGAACAACAAGAAGGAGTTCTTGTTGTGCCCATTTTATTTCCATATCAATGTGAGGAAATTTCTTCTTTTATATAGATGTCTTTATATTTGCATGCATGTTACATAGATCATTAAATACTAAATTAACAAGTAATTTAGTAACTAATTAAAGGAGTCTAATTAAGGTCTATGGACTTTCATGTGGTATTAGAGCTAGCTTGTGGCATGCATGTTCATTTTGGACATTTTTTATTAAAGTTATAAGATAACTAATAAATCAAACATTTTGAGTTAAAATACGATTCTGATGAAATTGTTTGGTGCATGTATACCTACTAAGCGCAAAATGTTTGTGGTAACATTTCGTGATTATAGGGATTGATTTGCTATTTATTTTGATTTTTAGCTTTTAAACCAAGTTAACATGCATTTTATGAGTTAAAAGTTAACTAAAAAAAGTTGCATGTTGATTCTGGCCATGAAATTTTAATATGATCTCACATGCATGTCTTGCATATTTTATGTAAAATTTCGTGACCTTTAATTAAGTATTGCATGTTTATTGATTTTTATACGATAAAAGTCGATAATATGAGATCATAATGTTCATAAAATTGAAACGTCCATTTCTGGTCTTGAAATTTAGTTTTACATTTTACATTCTGATGTTGATCATCTTGGTGAAATTTCATAATTGTTTTCACTGTTTTACTATATTTAATGATTTTTATTTGATAAAACCATTAAATACAAAGCTATTTGTTCATAAAATTAATTTAAATTTTTTGAGCAAATGTTTTTTATTTTTATAGTTCCTGAAAATGTTCCAGAATGTATAAAACTTTTGGTTTCAAATTTTTATGATTTTTATATTTTATTTTGGGTTATGATTAAACCGTTATATTTAGCAAATGAAATCAAATCGATCTAATTAATGACCAACAAAATTAGTAGGGACTAATTTTGAGTTCTAAAATAGTTTAGTTAATTAGTTTGAATTTAAATGAGATTTAAATGTTGATATTAATTTTTAATGGTTAAAAATCAATAAATCCCGTAAAATCGAGCTACAATGAGCATGAATGTGTTTAGGGCGATTTTGGCATGAATTTTGCAGCAATTTATTTTATTTATGGTTGAATGAATGAATGTCATTTATTTAATAATTTATGCAAATTTTGTACCTAGTATGGCCTAGTTATTTTTTAATCGTTATTACCCGTAATGTAAGGGAATAACGGTTTGGTTGTAATTTTATTGCGATCTCGTATCGCCGGTTTGTATAATTTAATAATTTTCTTTTATAGAATAAATGTATAATAGGAATTTGTATATTTGTATAATTGTAATTATTTTTATGAAGACCGGTGACTCCCTCAAGAATATGCCATTTTGGAAGGTGTTCCAAGTTAAGAGGCAAGGGACCAAGGAGTTGGTTTCCGAATTTGTAACTATCTAGTTAATTTTGATTAGCTAGGTGGCCATACTAGGATTTTATAGTTGCTTGATTGCTTGCTTTATTTTCGCTCGTGCCAAAATCGTCACACATGCATTTTATTTACCGTTATTGTCAATTCAACGTTATTCACAATTCACCGACTTAGTTCACTTATAGGGAATTAATAACTAAATTGACAAGATCTCTCACATATTTAAAAATTGAGATTAGCCTTACCAAGTAATAACACCTATGAATCCCGTGTTCATTAGGGCTACCACGCTCGTGGGTCCCTTTTTACCTCGGGTAAGTAGGGTGATACGATCACAAGCTAAAATTGGATTGGACTCAACGAGATAAGCGTTATCTTGGGACTAGGAGATGGATTTATTTGAAATCCGTCAACCAAGAGTTCTAAGGGTAGAATTAGTCAAGTAATGACTTACCATTTCTAGATAAAGGTAGCATGCGATGACTATTTTTATTTAAAGATGGGTCTTGGAATCATTTATATAATTTAGTGAGAGGTCATTATATAAATGCTAAACTTGTTAAAATGTTTTTCTAGTAAATTGACAATGAATGTTTATATATTTCTTTTTGTTGTAGTAACCATATTCGCACAATGTCAACATCATCAAACAATGCAACCTTGGGTAAGGACTCATGGTTGAGATCCGTCATGGACAAGTGTGTCCTAAAAGATGACGGAAGTAACTTCGTTGAATGGGAATCAACGATCAAGAGCGCCGCAATATCCGATAACGTGCTTCGCTACTTGGTCGAAGAGCCCCCCACCGAACCCGCGCCTAGATCGTCCGCGGTGGTTCGGGCCGAATATGACCTTTATTTAAAGGTTGCTAATGACGTCAAGAATGTCTTGATTTGGTCAATCTCACCCAAACTCAACCTCCAATTGATATCTCTCAGTGCATATGCGATATTCACGAGGATTACATAGATGTTTTCGCAAGCCCCTCAAATTCTCCAATATGAGGTGGCTACGAAATTCTTCGACACCAAGCTTCAAAGAGGCCAAAAAGTTGGCCCACACGTGCTCAAAATGGTTGAGCACGCGGACACCTTAGAGCGTCTAGGGTGCAAAATTCCGAAGCAATTGGTGGTGGGTAAGATCCTTCATTCACTCACACCTAAGTTTACCCAATTTAGGGTGAACTATAACATGAATGGCATGGACAAGAGTTTCCATGAACTCCATGCACTCCTCACCCAAGTGTAGAGGGACATGGAGGCTAGTGGGAGTGAACCCAAGGACGTTATTTCAATGAAAATGAAGAACATGAACCTTGGGGTGACAAAGGACAAGGGAAAGGGTAAGACTCTTTTCAAGAAAGTCGGCAAGGGAAAGGGCAAGGTCTTTTATAAGCCCAAGCCCAAAATCAACCAACACGCGGAGACGGATTGCTATTATTGTAATGGCAAAGGGCATTGGAAACGCAATTGCTCCAAATACTTGAAAGACAAGAAAGACGGTTGTGTGACAACGTCAGGTAAAATTCTTTCATCACTCTATATGATAGATATTAACTTTGCTAGTACATCTTCTTGGGTATTTGATACCGGTTGTGGTTCTCACCTTTGTAATCATGTACATGGGCTGAAGGACGCGCAAGCACTAGCCAAGGGTGACGTGGACCTGCGCATGGGAAATGGAGCTAAGGTAGCCGCAGTTTCCGTGGGCACCTACGTTCTTCTTTTGTCTAATGGTTTAGAGTTGTATTTAAATAATTGCTATTATGTACCAACTCTTACCAAGAACATTATCTCCATTTCCGTGTTAGACATGGAAGGATTTTCATTTTGTATTAAGAACAATCGTTGTACTTTTTCTTAAATGAAATGGTTTATGGCGAGGCCATTTCTATTGGAGGTATTTATGTTCTAGATATTGCAAAAGAGGTCTATCAGTAGAAAACAAGAAGCTCAAAACAGGTGAACCTAATCAATCATACCTTTGGCATTGTCGTTTAGGGCACATAAACGAACGAACGCATAAAGAGACTTGTTTCATCTAAAGTAATCAAACCATCGATTACGAATCTTGGAATTTGTTTCTAGAAGGACTCGTGCTACTTTACGGGAAAAGGGACACGGAGCAAGTGAAGTTTAGGACTTATACATAGGATGTATGCGGTCCAATGACTATCCAAGCTAGAGGTGGTTATCACTACTTCAGTACTTTTACCGACGACTTGAGTAGATATGGATATGTCTACTTGATGAGGCATAAAAGTGATGCTTTTGAAAAATTCAAAGAATTTCAAAATGAAGTAGAAAACCAATTGAATAAAAAGATTAAAACCCTACGATCCGATCGTGGTGGTGAATACTTGAACAAGGAATTTGATTCACACCTAAAAGATTGTGGTATAGTATCACAATGGACTCCTCCTGGAACACCTCAATTAAATGGTGTGTCCGAAAGGAGAAATCGAACTTTATTAGATATGGTTCGATCTATGATGAGTCTAACAGAGCTTCCTGATTATTTTTGGGGTTTTGCTATCTTATCTGCAATATTTTACTAAATCGAAGCCCGACTAAAGCGGCAAACAAGACTCCATATGAGATATGGACAGGGAAAGTCCCTTATTTGTCGTTTATGAGGGAGGGGAGCGAGCTTTTTGTTAAGAATAATCTGACGATAAACGCGCACCCAAATCTGACAAATGTCTGTTAGTAGGATATCCAAAGGAATCAAGTGCTTATTACTTCTACAATAAACACGAGGACAAAGTGTTTGTGTCTCGTGATGCAGCCTTTTTAGAAAATGATTTTATTTCTAAAAGACAGAGTGGGAGAAAATTTGAACTTGATGAAGTCCAAGAGCCACAAACCGAAAAGGACGACGAGGAAAACGTTCCCTCTTCGTCTAGCACGGTCATTATTCCTTCGGAACCAAGGAGGTCAAGAAGAATTAGTCATCAACCTGATAGATACCTTGGTATTATAGAGGAAGGTGATGACTATAATGTGTTACTTTTTGAAAGTAACGAACCTACTACCTACAAAGCAGCCATTTTTAGTCCCGACTCAAAGCTATGGCTAGGAGCCATGCAATCCGAAATGGATTCTATGTACGACAATCAAGTATGGGACTTGGTTGATTTACCTACGGAGGTAAGACCTCTTCAGTGTAAGTGGATCTATAAGATCAAAAGTGGCATAGATAAACATAATGATGTTTACAAAGCTAGATTGGTGGCAAAAGGTTTCACCCAAGTTCATGGTCTTCACTATGACGAAACCTTCGCCCCAGTCGCCATGCTTCGATCCATAAGGATTATCTTAGCGGTTGCCGCATTTCATAATGATGAGATTTGGCAAATGGATGTCAAAACCGCCTTCTTGAATGGGATTCTAGAAGAGGAAGTGTACATGACACAACCTGAAGGTTTTGTGGATACATCAAACCCTAAGAAGGTATGCAAACTTAAGAGATCCATCTATGGTCTTAAGCAAGCATCCAGGAGTTGGAATCATCGTTTCGATCATGTAATTAAACAAAATGGTTTCACTCGAAGCGTCGAGGAACCGTGTTTATACATGAAGTTTAGTGGGAGTAAAGTAACTTTTCTAGTCTTGTATGTAGATGACATACTACTTATTGGGAATGATATTCCAATGCTCACTTCTGTAAAGGAGTAGCTAGGGATACATTTCCAAATGAAAGACTTAGGAGAGGCCCAACGCATCTTAGGTATCCGGATATATAGGGATAGATCTAAAAGGATACTAGCATTAAATCAAGAAACTTATATTGATAAAATTCTTGATCGGTTCAACATGAAAGACACTAAGAGAGGCTTTCTTCCTATGGGAAGTGGGATCACTTTGAGCAAGTCAGAGTGCCCTACGAAACCTGAGGACATTGAACGCATGAAATTGATCCTTTATGCATCTGCTGTTGGATCAATCATGTATGCTATGATGTGCACTCGTCCCGATGTTGCATATGCTTTGAGCATGACAAGTCGTTACCAAGCAAATCCAGGTGAGAGTCACTGGATAGCCGTAAAGAACATCCTTAAGTACTTGAGAAGGACCAAGGATTCGTTCTTAGTGTTTGGAGGCGAGACTGAGTTACGTGTAAAGGGTTACACAGATTCCAGTTTCCAAACAGATAGGGATGATATGAAATCCAAATCCGGCTACGTTGATATGATGAATGGAGGAGCTGTTTGCTAGAAGAGTTTCAAGCAAAGCGTTACAGCGGATTCTACAACAGAAGTAGAGTACCTTGCAGCGTCTGAAGCTGCAAAGGAAGCTGTATGGATTCGGCAATTTTTGGAAGGACTAACAGTAGTCCCTACTGCCAAAGATCCTATCACGATTTATTGTGATAACAGTGGGGCTATTTTTCAAGCAAAAGAGCCCAAGTCTAGTAACAAGTCTAGACATGTACTTAGGAAATATCATGTAATTAGAGATTACGTGGACAGCAAGGAAATTGACATTTGTAAGGTTGGGACAGATGACAACATTGCTGATCCTTTAACCAAGCCTTTATCAAAGGCTAAGCATGATGGTCATGTCGTCACAATGGGATTGAGACGTGTGCCAGAATTCCTTTAGATTATGTAATATGTAATAATTGAATGTTGTATTAATTATTTCATATATGATAATGGCATTCATGTTCGAGTTTCATCATTTAAACTCTTTTATTTAGTTTGACTAAATTTAATACTTTGTTATCCGAATAGATTGTAAGACAAGGTTGGACCCTATTCAAGTGAATAGACAAACTTAGTATTTTGTCCCTAGTCACTCAATGAGGTGCCGTCTCGAAATGACTAGATTGTAAGTCGATCGATGGTTGGTTCAGCACCATGGGGTCATGGAGATGACTGGTCGTTTACATAGACAGACTGTATGACACTCTGTCGGACAGTGACATTTGTAGAGACCCTTAAATCAATTATTTGATGCATGGTCGTGGCAGGGTCTTCTATCTTATTCCTATGAGTCGATTCTTTTGACTGGTGACCGTCTATCTGAGTCGGTGCAGTTTCCGATTGGTTTTGGTTGATGTTCTAGGTCGTGCCGTAAAAGGAGGCCGATGGACATCTTCTGGATCATGGTGGTCTGCATCATACAGAGTAGATTAATCAACAGGAATTTTCCACCCACGTTGGGTACAAACATCTTAAGGCCACTCGAGGAGAAGTTACTGTAAATGCGTGGCCACGCTCGGAAAGAGATCTATGGTAGATTTTCCGGTTAGACAGTTACTCTCCCTATCGAGAAAACCACTCTTGATATAATCAATTGCAAGTGCGACCTGAAAGACATCTTGCGTTGAGTGGGAGATGTGATAAAGAGACAAGAGAATTGGTGACGCACACTTGTGTCACACAAGTGGAAGATTGTTGGAGTAGGTGTCCTCCACAATAGTGCGCCACATAATAAATCTCATTTAAGGAATATAATTGGGATATTCATTGACTATATATATGATTAGTCAGTTGATTAACGTAAATCAATAACGGTTGGCTGACTAGAGTTTGACGTTATTGTCGTATGACGGCGGTGATCAACTGATCCCTTTCGGTCACACCTAAATGATGAAATCCAAATAGTAACTAATTATTTGTATATGATACAGTTAATTAGTCCATTACATATATTCGATATGTACGAGAGTTAATTGTTAAAAATTGAGTTAAGAACTTAAATTCGATGAAGTTTATTTTTCAATTATGCGATAATTGACTACTAAATTTATATCTTATTTTAATACGATTAAATAAGATTTAACTTAGTAATTAATCGTTAAATTACTAAATTAGTTGAGATTTTGAGATAGAGGTAATTAGTTAATTATATTTAAAAGGAGTTGTAAAATAAATTAATTAAGCATTGTGGGACCCATTATATATTGATATAATGGTAAAATATTACTTAAAATGTTAAGTACATATTATTTATTTATTTGTGTTATATAATTGTTATATGATCAAATTAACACTTAATTATATAAGATAATTAAGCATATGATTAATAAGTATTTGTGGGACAAATATCAAAAATCAAAATGGACCATATAAGGCCTCACATGGCCGGTCATGGTAGTGTTGGTAAGGTGATGATGGTTACTTTTGTTCATGCTCACAACTCACAAGTCATATGTGATTATAACATGAATAGTACACCAAAATCATTTCAACTAATACTACACTCCACCACCTTGCATGAGAATAAAATAAGAACAAAAATCATCTACAATTACTTGTAGAGGGCCGGCCATATGCTTCATATGTAGGCCATTTTGTTGTTCATTTTTCTTCTCTAATTCATTCTAGTTTTCCTTCTACATCTCTCTAAAACATCAACCTCTCACTAAACTCTCATAATACTAATATTTTCTAAGTATTACTAGTGTAGTAATATAAACTAATATTAGTAGTATAATATCTATCTTATTATCTAATTAATAATAAGGGTAGATTATTTGGTATCATCTTGGTGCAACTTGAAGGAGGTCGTCTAGTTTGGAAATTATTCTTGTTCATCAATATTAATAGTTCAAGAACAACAAGAAGGAGTTCTTGTTGTGCCCATTTTATTTCCATATCAATGTGAGGAAATTTCTTCTTTTATATAAATGTCTTTATATTTGCATGCATGTTACATAGATCATTAAATACTAAATTAACAAGTAATTTAGTAACTAATTAGAGGAGTCTAATTAAGGTCTATGGACTTTCAGTTTTACCAATATGACATCTTTCACCATGATCAACAAGCTTAAATTGAGTACTCATGAGCACCCTCATCCCTACAAACTCAGATGGTTGAGCAAAGGAGCTGAGGTGAAGGTTGATAGGCAGTGCTTGGTGGCTTTTTCAATTAGAAATGTGTACAAGGATGAGGTCATGTGTGATGTGGTTCCTATGGATGCCTGTCACTTGCTCCTAGGAAGACCTTGGGAATTTGATAAAAGCTCAGTGCATCAGGGAAGGAGCAACACTTATTTTTTCAAACATGGTAGCAGGAAGATCTCTCTAGCCCCCCTACCACCTAATCAGAAAAGCTATGGGAGTCCTGACATGTCTGAGGATCTCAGTGGGGTCTTATTCCTATCAGAAGCAGCTAGGGTTAAGGAGTTCAAGGAGGAACAGCCAATTCTAGTTCTACTGTCAAAAGAGGTTCATGAGAATGAACAGGCCAAGGTTCCTGCAAAGGTTGAGCCATTGATAAGCAAGTACCAAGATGTGTTCCTTGAAGAGCTACCTAGTGGCCTACCTCCCATGAAAGGGATTGAACATCAGATTGACCTTGTGCCAGGATCTATACTCCCTAACAAGCCTACATATAGGTGTAATCCAAAGGCAACTCATGAGATATAGAAACAAATTGATGAGCTTATGGATAAAGGGTTTGTGAGAGAGTCTTTGAGCCCTTGTGCAGTGTCTGTTCTACTAGTGCCAAAGAAATATGGCACTTGGAGAATGTGCATAGACATCAGAGCTTTAAATAATATCACAGTCAAATACATGTTTCCCATACATAGACTAGATGATATTGAAAATACCTCGTTTCTACACCTTCCGTCAACCACCCAGTGATGATTGGGCCGCATGTTTGTTACAGCGAAAAGTTGTATGACAGTTCATAAGTTTGTCATCAAGTGATAGCTCAAACAAATGTGTCAACCCCTTGGTCTTCATCTACGTGCCGATATGGTCGTTTTGACAGGCATTAGAGTTTATTTGGAGTCCGAGTCAAAAACCGCTTCATTTTTTGTAAACCATCTTTTAAAACCGTGTCTGAACGCTCAAGAATATTCTTGATATTTTGATATTTCAAAACTTATCCTTTTTGATAAAATATGTCAGTATTTTATTCGACAGTATTTGAGATCTACCGCAATTCCTAAAATGAAACGCGGAAATCTTTTGTTTATGGTAGGAAACAGCTCAGAAAGTAACGCAGCAGGCATTGCGCCTCTTCCAAGAGTCGTAGTCCCTGATGCTCCTCTTCCCCGGCTTGTTTTCATGTTTCCGGAATATTTTCTAGATTTCTTTCCGTGTTTGAGTTATTCCAAAACTCTTCAGATTTCTCCCTATATAAGGAGAGCTTCGTTCTCACTTTCAAGGCACGCGAGTGTTCCACCCCTTCTCTTCTCTCTTTGCATTCTAGACCTTGCTCTAAGCTTATTGACAACTACGTGCTTGATCAATCGACCACGGAAGGTGAGATCCTCCTGGATACCTGTCTCGTCTTGCATTGACCTACCAATTTGACCAACTCAACCTAATTAATCAACTTTAATCAATTGTTTTCCTCTTTCGAGGGCACTTTCAATACATCGAGTCGAGCTATCGCTAAAAGAACACTTAGTTAACTGGTTTCGTCAAACATGTAAGTCTGAGGGTGTAATAATCCCGTCTTGTACTTTAATTTTTGTATAGTATAAATTATGTAAGATTCATTTCTGATTCATGTTAAAACCGTTTTCAAACCCTTTTTTTATTATTACTCTTTCATAAATTACCTTTTAACATTACTTCATATTTATTTATCTAGTTCTCGACTTAGATCCCTAATAGTCAATATTAGTGGGTTTTTTTCGTCTTTAATTCGAGATCGTATCTTAAGAGGTTAGATTCGTTCATATCTAGTCCTTAGATCCATCTTTAATATAGTTTAGTATAGTTAAAATCTATTGAAGCACTTCAATCCGACTTAAAGATCATTAATAAACATTAAATTCACCAACGAATCATAACTGATCGCGATTATGGCTTCACAGCCAGAACCCATCTTAGGAACAGACACAAGATATGATGTGCCTCTTCCAGAGGACGCGTGACCTGCTACGCCTGTTCCGCGCTGGTTTCTGTCTCTAAACTTCCTGTTTCGCTTCGACGTAGCTTAATTGTATAATTAATCGACTACTAACTCTAATATCGATGATAAATCGTTTAGTATTTTATTTTTTTCCTTTTATTTATTTCAATTCGTCTTTCAAGCGTATTTCTGACATAGATCCTTCGATTCCGTTGTAATATTTGTTCTTTTGTAATTTTATTCAATCTCTTGTAATCATTGTATGACTTAATTAGTTGTTCTCACATGCAATTGAATCTTAAATCCTACTTCGACCTAATTGATTGCTAAAATACTTGTCAACCAACTAGTCTTAACTCACATGCTAAGGGTAACGAGTTCTTTAGTGTTCATGTCATCGCTTTATGTCTTGACATGGCATGAAGTAATTGAACGGTTCCAACTTCCCACAAAAGTTGGTGGCGACTCCACAAACGCGTATTCAATACGACGCCACATCACGCTTCTCCTCACCGAGGCACGTGATCGCGAGTCCCGTGCATCACAGTTTGGCGACTCCGCTGGGGATATACACTCACGTGTTACCCAGAGTGGCATTCGAACATGGTTAAGGAATAATATGTATGAGACAGTCGTCGGTTTTCATTACTCGACCCTCCTAAGTCGTTCTCCACTTTGAGTCATCACTCATTTCCAAACTAGTCATTTTCAAAACTCACTTAGACACAGTGGCACACTCCCATTTTACAAGTCGAGTCTTTTCGAGTAAGTGTGCTAGATTGGTCGACCGTGTTCTGATTTGTTGTCAGTACTTGCCTCAGTTTCCAAGATGTCAAGATCTAATCAAGCGAGTATTTAAGGGCCAAATCAGAATGATAATGATCAAATCCTAGCCGCACTCCTTCATCTTCAAAGCAAGCCAAGACCAAGTTTATGCTCACCTCAATGCCATTGAGGGTCGAATTGTTGCCATGGAAACTAGGCTTCCTCCTCTAGACATTCCTGACGGCGTACATGATAACTTTCCACCATCCGTGGGACGAACTGAAGCCAATCCCAAGCCGGTTCTTCCCGAAGCTGAAAAACGACTTCAATATGTGGAGGAGCAACTAATGTACCTTAAGGGGGACGACATTTATAGGGAGAACAATTGCAAGTACGAAGCCGTGAAAGCACAATTACCAACCAACTTCAACATGACTGATATCCCAAAGTTCAAAGGGCATGAGAACCCTTTAAATCACGTTCAAGTCAATAAGCGCACTCTAGAGCTTCTTACCCAAAATGAGAAAGAAGGCTCCGCCGACTCCCTAAATAAGCAAAGGAAAAGTAGCACAAAGCTTGTTGAACATCCATATGAAGCTACTCTTGTAGAGAAATTCGTGGATATCCTGAGACCCATTTATGCAAACCATTTGAAGTACCAAAATATGAAATCTTTCAAAGGCATAACTGTGCCAGGAACAAGAATCGAAGACGACATCCGAAAAGGACGCTTGTCCAACACGGTAGGTCGTCGGTATCAAGGCTCAAGGAGTCATTCTTATGGCTCAGCTGACGAGGCTGATGAAGTTAACCTTGTTGAAACACCTAGAAAGAAGAACCCGCAAAGGGAATTCACCGACATTGGTGACACGTACTCCAATACCTTGAAAAGGCTAACACAACAAGGCAAACTCTGGCCTATAGGACCTACACCTGACCCAGAAAACAAAGGTACGTTCTAGGGTTGAGAGGCTTACTGCGAATATCATAGAGGCAGAGGACATGACACAGAGAAATGCTACAAGTTGAAATATGCCCTTGAATATATGATTGAGGATGGTCGTCTACCCATCCTTTCTGAAAGCAAGCCTAACAACACTAATAATCCTCTTGGAATTCTAATTATCACAGATGAAGATTCCACCTCGGATTATACACACCTCATCACCCCAGTCAAAGATGGAATCCATATGTGAAGAAAAGATGTTCAAAGGGGAGCCACCAGACAACGAATTCTCGAGTCAGAGTCGGAGTTGGAGTCCGAGTCAGAGTCTAGCAAAGTTCCTAGAGAGTCTACTCTTGTTGTCATCCCCCATTGATAAGCATTTAATTAGTCACATTTTTCCTCTCATTTTCGTCCCCATTTTGGTCCGTTTACACGGATTTGCGTGCCCTTGATTGATTTTTGCTTCCCGATTTCCCGTGCTATAAATGTCGATCTTAATTTGTAGGAATTAAGGCGGAAATGAAGAAATCGGAGCATAAAGGTCTTGCATGAGTCGGGATTCGGAGATGAGATGAAGAAATGAGGAAAACAAGTGTCAGGTGGCGCAGGCCGGCCGACCGACTGGCGGCTGGCCACCCGGCACAGACCACGCACTCACAAAGGAAAGAAAAAGAGAAGGGAAAGAAAAGGTACAGGTAGCGCCGGCCGGTCGACCGGCGGCCGGCCCACCACCTAGCTCGCGCAACATCAGTGAGCATTTGAGATTGTTGTTGTGTTCCAGGCCGGTGGGTAGCCGGCGGCCGGGCACCCGGCCGGGACCCCTTTTTCATACTTAGGAGAATTTTTGAAGACGAGGAAAATGAAGCTACGGATGTGCTCCAGGCCGGTCAGAGGGTCGGCGGCCGGTCAACCGGCCAGGAACACAACTCCGCATTTCGCCATCTCTTCTATTTTCTTTCTTAATTTTCGAGATACCTATATATACCCTTCCCCTAATATTTTGTAAGCAGCTTTTGATGAACACTTAGCACAAAACCCTAGATAATTTGTAACCTCTATTACTCATTAATTACTCTCCTAATCGTTCCTTAATTAAGTTTAATTTCTCAATTCAAGTTAGTAGATCTAGTCTTTCTTTGTAGAACTATCATAGTTTGAGGGTTGTATTGAAGATTTTGGGTGAAGACATTCTGCCTATTCATTAATACAAGCTTTGTTGGTATAAATTTCTCATCTTTTTGTTGTTTATGCAATCTATTTTATTTTTAGTTAATTAATTGTCATTTTGATTGTTAGAATTAATCATTTCCATAGCATGATGTTCATTTCATTATTCTTTGCCTTTAGTTGTTCGTTTTCCTATAATATGAGTGAGTAGTTTCCCTCTAGGGTTTAGGGGGAGCCTAAGGGAGGATTATGTGGGATAATTAGTTGGGTAATTAGTAAACTTGTGGTAATAATTTGAGTGTTACCCATATGCACACTAGGTGTTTGATGAAATGTGTAAACGAAAGTTACCCACTTTATCAAGTATTGTTTGATTATCTCTTAAGCGACGGTGGTAGAGATGATTAGACTAGTGTTTATATGAGTGATTTGAGACAAATGCGATGGCTTTGTTGAAGATTATTAATTGTTGAGACATTAGCAATTAATTCTACTCGAATTTATTACCCTTTTGTTAATTACTCGACTAACCCATTAATCCCCCTAAGGTGAACCCTTTACCTTAGTTTTCCTTTAATTGTCTTTACCTTGTTATTTAGCGATTTCTTGCATTTACTAGTTCTTAATTAATCTTCCCATCCAACCTTTGTTAGGCTAGTATAGGACTCAATCAAACTTGTAGTTGACCCCTCCATCCTCGTGGATTCGACCCCTTTATACTACTTATATAGGGTTTATTTTTTATGTTTGCATTGACGACGAAAAACTCATCAAATGGCGTCGTTGCCGGGGATGGCGTAAGGACACTCGTAGTTTGTTTTGTGTCTTAGATTTAGCCAAGTTACTTGTTGTTTTTGTTGGTATTTAGTTGTTAGATTATTTGTAGAGTGCCTTGCATTATTGTCTTTCCCTAGTGTGCCTAAAAACACACTAGGAGTCTAACTTGTTTTTGAGTTGCTTTGAGTGCATGCCTAGGGGTGAAAGGTTGTTCTTTAGCCATCCGGAGCCCGAAAGGTTGTTTAGGACTCTACGAGCTAATACACTTGCTAGGGTTAGGAATTCAAGAACGGTTAGCCGTCAACAAGCCAATACTTCTATTGCTTCTACATCCACTCCAACAACCGATCACCCACAAAACGACACCATTGAACCCATATTCGAAAACCCCTTCTAAAATACACTACAAAATACACCACCAAATTCACCAAATTCACCACCTACAATACCTCAACAACAAAATCAACCACAAATGACGACTTTACGTGACCGTAACCGACCCAATCATGATGATACCCAATCTCCTATCAATTTCGGTGTCTTGGCCCCAAATAACTTTGAGATTCACTCGGCTCAAATGAGTTCGATTGAGCGGGATAGCTTTGGAGGCCTTCCCGATGAAGATGCTCATGCCCACTTGAGGAAATTCAAAAGTAGAGTGGCAATCATGAAGAGGAATGGTGTACCCGAAGAAACCCTTTGTCTAATGTTGTTCCCCATTTTCTCTTAAAGACCGGGCGGAGCGGTGGTTGAACAACCATGCTCCAAACACTTTTACTACATGGGATGCCTTAGCTAAGGAGTTTCTAAGCAAGTACTACCCCGGCTCCAAAACGGCGATGCTAAGAAATGAGATAACAACCTTCCAACAAGAGGATGGAGAATCCTTGGGAGAGGCATGGGATCGATTCATTGATCTACTTGCCCGTTGCCCTCATCATGGCATTGCGGATTGGTATGTCACTCAAACATTGTATCAAACTCTTCTCCCTCAAACCAAGGCTATGGTGAATGCTTACGCGGGGGGAAGTTTCGATCATTTGAATGACCAACAAGGGGCGGCATTGATTAAGAAAATGGTTGAGTCGGAGTCTAGCTATGGTACTAGAGGAAATAGCTTGAGGAGGAGTTCTAAATACCCAAGTGAGAACTTTTCAAATGCGGATACCAATGCCAAGATTGATTTGCTCACACAAACTTTTACTAAGGGTTTTGCCGAGCTTCAAAAGGCTCAAAATCAAAGTCAAGGCCATCATGTGAATGAAGCTAGTGGGTCTTATGCACCTCCTATGGTGGAAGCTTATCAAACCCCTACTTGTGAAATTTGCAATGGGTATGGACACACCTTTGAAGTTTGTGGGAATAATGTATCTTATAACAATGACGGAGGAAATGACTATCAACATGTGAATGCATTTCAAGGGGTCAACAACAACCCACGGCCCTCAAGGCCTCCCTACCAAAACCAAGGTGCTTACAACCCGAACTCCAACTTCTATCATCCGGGTTCGAAAAGTCACCCAAACATGAGTTACAAAAGTCAAAATGTGTTAAACCCTCAACACACACAAACTCAAACTTCCAACCCTCCGGGTTTTTCCCAACCTAGAGGAGGAGGTCAATTTTCAAGAGGAAACTACAATAATCAATTCAACAACTCTCAACAAGGCCAAGGATCCAACCAATCCCAAAACCAATACTTCAATGATCAAGGTTACAATAACCAAGGTAACTTCCAAAACCAAGGTAATTGGAATCAAGGTCAAAAAAATTGGAACCAAAACCAAGGGAACCCAAACTTCAACAACCAAGGCCAAGGTAATTTTTACCAAGGCAACCAAAACAATCAAGAAAGTCAAGGGGTTTCCGATCAATCTTTCCAAGGCCAAGGGTCAAATTTCAACAACAATCAAGGACCAAATTTCAATGTTCAAGGTTCAAGAGGACAACAAGGAAATTTCAATAACAACCAACAAGGAAACTTTAACAATCAAAGAAACAACAATCAAGGTTCAAGTAGTCGGAATGACTATGCATTTGCCCTCCCTTTAACAAACCAACCTCACCAAGAGAATGAACCTTCTATGAGTGATGTTTTGCAACTAGTCAAAAACATGGAGATCCAAAACAACTTGGCCTTGCAAAATGTCACCAATGCTCACAAGAAAGAGGTGAGGGAATTGGAATCTAGGTTAGCTTCTCAAGCTTTGAACAATCCTCAAAGGCCTCCGGGAGGTCTACTTGCTCAAGGGAAAAGCTCCAAGGATGCTTCATCAAGTCACCAAGCATGTGCGGTGACTTTGAGGAGTGGACTTGTGCTCGATAACCCCTACATGGATATGATGAATGATGAAATTCCAAATGAAAAGCATGTTGAGGAGGGTGATGAACCGAAGAGCCCATTTTGACTCCTACCTTGGAGTTAAAAGATGATGGCAAGGGTGAAGATGATCAACCCAAAGAGGGAGAAGATGGGTATATCGAAATTATGCCTTATGAGGAGGAGATGATCAAGGATGCCGATGATGAAAAAGTAGAGGTACAACCAATAGCAAGAGCTAAGGTAACCAAGAAAACTCCCATTCCAAAGGTATCTTCTAGTTCTCCACTTGTTGTTTCCGATATCCCCTGCCCCTCTAGAGCATTGAAAACTAAGGAAAACTCCAAGTTCACCCAATTTAGAAAAATGCTTGAGGGACTTGAAGTGACCTTACCTTTCACCGATGTTATATTAAACATGCCCACTTACTCAAAATTTCTAAAAGACATCTTGACTCACAAGAGGACTTTGGGTACCCAAGATGTTATGATTATGGAGGCGGAGTGTAGTGCTCTCCTCATTAATCCTAACTCTTTCAAAATGCCAAAAAAGCTTGGGGACCCCGGAAGTTCCTCTATCCCTTGTGTTGTAGGGGAAGTCATGATTTCAAGGGCATTATGTGACAACGGTGCAAGTGTAAGTGTCATTCCCTTAACTATTGCTAAAAGAATTGGGCTTGATAGTTTAACCCACACTTCTATGACTCTACAACTAGAGGATAGGTCCGTTAAGAAACCTTTGGGTGCGCTTGAGGACGTACCCGTTAAAGTTGGTAAATTTTTTATTCCCACGGATTTTGTTGTCCTAGATATCCCGGAGGATAGCCACACTCCCATCATCCTCGGTAGGCCCTTTTTGGCTACCGGAGGAGTCCTCATTGATGTGAGGGAAGGGCGGCTAACCTTTAGGATGGGGAACGAAACCCTTGAATTTAATCTTCCTCATCTAGTGAAGGGACCAATGTTTCACAAAGCTTGCTTGGTAGAAGTCATAGAGGAAGTGGTTAAAAAGGTGCATGAAGAAGAGAAATGTGAAGAAGAAGCTCTACAAGTGGCACTCCATGATGAGGAGATGGGAGATGACCATGAGATAGATGATGAGCTCTTGAAGAAGGTGGAGGGCCTTCTCCCTCCAAAGGTACAACTAAAGCCCTTACCTCCCTCACTTAAGTACTCTTTTTTAGGTGAGGGAGAGACTTATCCCGTTATCATCAATGCTAATTTGAGTGAAGGCCAAGAACTTGAACTTTTGAAAATCTTGAAAACTCATAGGGGCTCACTTGGATATAGCATTGATGATATCAAAGGTTTAAGTCCTAATCTTTGCATGCATAGAATTGTCTTGGAGGAGGGTAGCAAACCTAAGGTAGATGGGCTACGTAGGTTGAACCCTAAGATGGCGAAAGTGGTGAAAAATGAGGTGATGAAGTTGCTAGAGGCCGGGATTATCTACCAAATAACCGATAGTTCTTGGGTGAGTCCCGTCCATGTAGTGCCCAAGAAAGGAGGGGTAACTATGGTGGAACAAGAGGATGGGACTCTCTTAGCTTCTAGGCCCGTGACCGGGTGGCGGATGTGCATTGATTATCGCAAATTAAATGCCGCCACCCTCAAAGACCACTACCCCATCCCCTTTATTGACCAAATGCTTGAAAGGTTAGCGGGGCATTCTTACTATTCGTTTCTTAACGGTTATTCCGGGTTTTTCCAAATACACATACACCCGGAAGACCAAGAGAAGACCACATTCACTTGTCCTATTGGAGTTTATGCTTATAAGAGGATGCCCTTTGGGCTTTGTAATGCTCCGGGGACGTTTCAAAGATGTATGACGGCAATTTTTGCCGATTTTCTTGAGAAGAGTATGGAGGT
This sequence comes from Heliosperma pusillum, assembly GCA_022085475.1. Taxonomy (NCBI): domain Eukaryota; kingdom Viridiplantae; phylum Streptophyta; class Magnoliopsida; order Caryophyllales; family Caryophyllaceae; genus Heliosperma; species Heliosperma pusillum. The sequence continues at coordinate 54,071 of JAIUZE010066279.1, forward strand.
CTTCATGGACGACTTTAGTGTCCATGGAGACTCATTTGATCTTGGGCTATTGAATTTGTCTAATGTTTTGCAAAGATGTGAGGAGCACAACCTCGTCCTAAATTGGGAGAAATGCCACTTTATGGTTGAGGAGGGGGTTGTGCTTGGTCACATCGTGTCTAAGAGAGGGATAGAAGTTGATATGGCTAAGGTTTCGGTGATAGAAAACTTGTCACCCCCTACAAATGTGAAGGGAGTGAGAAGCTTTCTAGGCCATGCGGGCTTTTACCAACGTTTCATCAAAGATTTTTCTAAAAATGCCAAGCCTTTAAATTCTCTTCTTCTCAAGGACACCCCATTTGTGTTTGATGAATCTTGCTTGAGTGCTTTTTGTAGGTTGAAGGAGGCCCTTGTGACGGCTCCCATAATCCGCTCACCGGATTGGAGCCTTCCCTTCAAAGTTATGTGTGACGCCTCCGATTATGCGGTCGGGGCGGTGCTTGGCCAAGTTGTGGACAAGAGGCACCATATAATCTACTACACAAGCAAAACTCTAGATCAAGCCCAAGTCAACTACTCTACGACGGAAAAAGAAATGTTAGCCATTGTTCATGCCGTGGAAAAATTCCGGCAATACTTTGTTGGTTCTAAGGTTGTGGTATACTCGGATCACTCCGCCTTGAGACAAATGTTAGTGAAAAAAGATGCAAAGCCAAGGCTCTTGAGGTGGGTTCTATTACTTCAAGAGTTCGACTTGGAGATTAGAGACAAGGCGGGGTCGGAAAATGTTGTTGCCGACCACCTATCTAGATTGACTACCGAAAATCATGGGTTGAAGGATGAGAGTGGCCCGATCAATGAGTGGTTGAGAGAAGATAGTTTGATGATGATTAGTGGTAAATCACCATGGTTTGCGGACTTGGCGAATTTCATTGTGAGCGGGTTCATTCCGGAAGAGCTAGATGCTAGAGCTAGAAGGAAATTGAAGCATGATTCCGAACGTTACTTTTGGAATGACCCTCATCTTTTTCGCAAGTGTGATGATGGCATGTTTAGAAGATGTGTTCCGAGAGAAGAGGGCATGGAAATAGTCGATCAGATTCACAATTCGGCCTATGGGGGCCACCTTGGTACATCTCGCACCATTGCAAAGGTGTTACAAGGTGGTTTCTTTTGGCCATATATGTTTAAAGATATCCACTATTTTGTCAAATCTTGTGATCGATGTCAAAGAACGAGGAATATAAGCCAAAGAAATGAGATGCCCCTTCAAAACATTCTTGAGATTGAGCTTTTCGATTGTTGGGGAGTTGATTTCATGGGACCATTCCCAAACTCTTGTGGGAATGAGTACATTTTAGTTGCGGTGGACTATGTGTCCAAGTGGATTGAAGCCGTGGCTACCCCAACAAATGATGCTAAAGTTGTTATCAAACACTTCAAGCACACTATTTTTCCAAGATTTGGGACCCCGAGAGTGGTGATTAGTGACGGGGGTTCACACTTTAGGAAGAGCACCTTCAAGATCTTGCTCTCTTCTCATGGTGTCACTCACAAGACCGCTCTTGCCTACCACCCTCAAACAAGTGGGCAAGTAGAGGTCTCAAACCGTCAAATTAAAGCCGTCTTGGAGAAGACAACAAGCAAAAGTAGAAAGGATTGGTCTCAAAAGCTCCCCGATGTGCTATGGGCCCTTCGCACCGCCTTCAAAACTCCCCTCGACACAACTCCCTACAAGCTTGTCTATGGCAAGGCTTGTCACTTGCCAATCGAGTTGGAGCACAAGGCATGGTGGGCCTTAAAGGAAATGAACTTTGACATCAACATGGCCGGAGAGCTACGTTTTCTCCAAATGAGTGAACTTGAAGAGCTAAGACTTGATGCCTACGAGAGCTCAAAGATTTACAAAGAGCAAACGAAGAAATGGCATGACGCCAAATTGGTTGATAAAGATATAGAAGTGGGTGATCAAGTCTTACTCTATAATTCTAGGGTCAAACTGTTTCCGGGGAAGCTACGGTCGAGATGGTCAAGGCCCTTCAAAGTTATTGACATATCACCTCATGGAGCTTTCGAACTTTGAAGTGAAGATGGTGGTAATTTCAAAGTAAATGGGCATAGAGTGAAGAGATACTTTGATGGAGACGAGAAAGGAACGGTTGAAGTACTCTTTCTTGGGGATCCACTTCCCGAGGAAGAGACTTGCTTGTAAAGTTCTTATGCTTTGATTGGTTTGGTGGAGTCCCTCAATAACCACCAATTTTTTGTATATAGCATGCATTTTAGGAGTAGTTGTGAAGATTTGATATTGTGTACTCGGGTATTTAGTCCTTGGAAGAAGTCTTAGGTAGGTTTGAAACAATAATAGTCGGGTTTGATTAGAAACCGTATCATAGGGAATATGTTGGTTGGGTCGAGATTGTTGGTGACTTAGGGAAGTTTTGTTGTGAATTTGAAGAAGAAGGGAATAAGGGAGAAGTGCTCCAGGCCGGGCAGCCGGCGGCCAGTGTGCCGACCGGCCTGGAACACTCCAGTAGCAACTTGTGAGAAATGAGAATTGAGGAGCAGGTGCTCCAGGCCGGGCAACCGGCGGCCGGTGTGCCGACCGGCCTGGAACACGTATCATAGAAAGTTGAATTTTGAATTTTTTTTGAAGGGCGTTCCCAGCCGGTGGACCAGCGGCCGGTCTTTCGACCGGCCTGCAATACCTGATAATGGGAAATTTTGAAGTTGGGAATTTTAAACTGCGTTCCCAGCCGGTCGACCGGCGGCCGGTGACTATGCCGGCTGGGAGCACATAAGTGTTGACAATCTAACTCGAAGGCAAAAACTCGAAAAATTTTACATTGGGTTCCAGGTCGGTCGACCGGCGGCCGGTGCCTAGACCGGCCCAGAACACACCCGTAGCATCATTTAATCCGTCGGTCTCCCTACTTCTTCATTCTTCTTCATTTCTTCTTCTTTCTTTCTCCTTCTTCCTTCAAAAACCTCACAAAAACTCCATAAAATCCACCATAAACTCCACCAATCCAACATTCAACCTAACTAATAACCCACTACACAACACAAAATCATCCCCCAAATCAAAAACCTCAACTTTTCCCCATTTTTTTCCAAAATTTCAATTGACTATCACAAAAACTCACCATGGCTCAACAGCAAGCAAGGAAGAGAACTAGGGCCCAACTTGAGGCGGAGTTGGAAGCACGACTTCAACAAGTAGTAGCGGGAATGGGTCCGGATGACGACTTTCCGGATGTCGTCTTCGTTAGCGAGATTGCACGAGGTAAGTTTCAATGTCTAAAATGCCGTAACCTTCCCCATTCCCGTTTCATTTGTAGGAATTCTATGCGCACTTTCGGCCTTGATACGGTCACCCTAGAACTTTTCAAAGGTTTAGGGATGGGGGAACTATACGGTCAACATTTCCGTACTTACCCCCGTCTTACTTGGGAGTTTCTGAGTTCTTTTAGTCATGAGAAAGACCGCAACACGGGCATGGTTAAGATGGTTTCTTTTCGCCTCCTGAATACTGCTTTTAATCTCCCCTTGGAAAACTTTTGTAAGGTTTTGGGTGTTAAATTCCACAAATCTTATAAAGTCCAGGAAAATTTTAATTTGAATGATGTGTGGACTGCAATCTCGGGGATGGAAGTTGAGAAGGGAGCTAAAAAGCCAGCAAATGCTTGTCATAATGCTCCTATTCGGATATGGCATCGTTTTATGGGTTGGACCTTGTTTGGGAGGGAGGAGTGTCACAGTTTCCGGGCCGATGAGCTCTCTATTTTGGCGGCTTATTTGTTTCAAAAGCCGAGTAAATTTGGGGTAAACATTGGTCACCATGTCGCTCTACACTTCCAAAAATTATCCAATGATCCATTTAGCCCTACCGGTATCCATATTGGGGGAGTTATTGCTAAGATTGCCCATGCCCTTTGCAAAAATGCACTTGATAAGAGAAATTTGAGGTGTTTTGGGGGATGTTCTTTGTTGACGGAGGATTATATTACATCAAAGCTTGAGTGGGTTGTGAAGCGAGTTGAGGACGGGAAAATGTATTGGAGGGTCCGAGGGAGCAACTCTATTCCCCTCCCGAATAGTGCGGCAATGAAAGTTGTTCCCGATAGTGCGGACTATCTCCTCCCCCTAGAGGAAGAGAACCCTACGCCACCACTTGAAGATAACCCGGAAGAACAATTAGCTCCACTCACCGCTTTCAGGCGAAATCCAACTGCCCCCGTCACTACCTATAGGAGAGAAGACCAAGGCCCCACTCCTACTACCATGCCTTATGTGAAGCCCTCCTTTATGCATCAACAACAATGGCGTCCTTGGCCTCATTCGTCCCAACCCGAGGCATCATCTTCCACCGCACCTAGCTACCCCCCTTTGGATCCTTCCTTGATCAAATTCATGGCCGATATGACTTTGGCCTCCGAGGCGGCGGCTAGAGATCGAGAGACGGCGGCCAAGGAGAGAGAGGAGGAAGCTAGGGAGAGAGCGTTCTTGTCCCAGAGGATGGATAGGATATACTACGACTTGGCTCTTGGCCAATACCCTTTCTATGATAACTGGTGTAGGGAGGGGTATAGGGAGTCAATTGGCCCACATCCATCCTACTTCATGTGGCCCGAGGGTGGTTATGATCAGGGTTCCAGAGTGTTTGGGGACTTCAATGTCCAGCATGATTACTATTCTTCGCCGGTTTTTGCTCGACCGGTAGTCTATGAGGAGGAGGTGGATCCCGAGACGGCGGCCCAGAATGCCGAGTGGTTTGATAGGATGGGTCCCAGATTCGAGATTTTGGATGGCTCTGGATCGGGAGCCAGGGGTGTAGACGAGTCCTATGCAGAGGTCGGTAGTGGCCATTTTGATACTACATCCACTGACTTTAGTGGACTCTCCTGAGGCGGGATACCCATGAGTATGAATCCCTTTAATCCAAATCTTCATCATGTTTATATTTTTGTATGCATTTAGATACTTGTAATATATCCTAGTTTAGTTATCCATTTAGTTGCTTTCATTTAGGCTTGCATTAGAATTTACTTTTGTAAAATATCGTCACATGTTAAGTCTTGCATCCATATAGCGTAGTTTGCATTGTATTTCTTTTGAGCGTTTAGACTAGAATCATGCATTTGCATTTTATTCGAAAACCCAAAAAAAATTGAAAACTTTCCAAAATACCAAAAACATGTTATTTGTATTGAATTCACCCCTCACACCATGTAAATACCTAAGTGTGGGGAGGGAATTCCCAAAAAAAAAAAACCAAAAGCTTGTTTTATTTTTCTTTTTTCCCCTCCTTTCATATTTGAGTCACTTACACGAGGACGAGTAAGACTTAAGTGTGGGGAGGATTTTATTTCTTTTGTATATATCGTTGATATTTGAAAAAAAAAAAAAAAGTCGAAAAATGCCTAAAAATTGAAAAATTTTAAAATTTTCCAAAAAAATATATGTTTAGATTAGTTTGTATATAGTTTATTTTGTATATATTGTCGTGTGTTTCGTCTTATCTCCATCCATAGGTGCGCCCCACATCATAAAAGGCACGAAAAAGGGAAAATGAAGACGCTTTGGTGAGATCTTTCCTATTTCTCTTCTCCCTTATCTCCTTTTCTTCTTACTTGAGGACGGGATGTGTTGATGACGATGTTGTGAATTTTGTTGATTGGCGTGTGTGCCACTTGTGTGCTGTTAGGAGATAACATTAGCTTGTGTGTCATATAGTCGGTTAGAGCATGTTCATTTAGGTTGTATATATGCTAGATTACATCATGGCATATAGTTGCATTTAGAAAAAAATAATTTTATAATTGTCTTTTTGGAAAACTTGTTGAATGTGCATAGTCCCTTTTAGCTACTTTTTTATTCATAAAGTGTTCATCTTAATCGTGGAATTTTAGACGCCCTGGGTTGTGCATTTCTAGTGAGTTTTGACCCGTCTACTAATGCCGAGTCACGAGTTTGCGCTTATTCCACCTCGACAACCTCAATTGATGTGAATATTCCGATGGTAGAAAGAATTCTTAGGTGACCGTTCTTGCTATGCAACCAACCTTGATTCATTGTTCTTCCACTTTTGCTCAACAAAAGAAACAAATCAAACAAGCTAAAAATTTGAGTCAAGTATCATGTTTTCTTGTTTTCGTCGAGGAAATGCAAAACGGAACTTCTAGGGATTCTAGTGGACCCTTATCTAGGGTCCCTTTCGATGCCACTACGGTGGGGATACCCCTGTTGTTGGTTCCGACCGCGTGTCCTTGACGGAAACCGTGTGCTTTCATGCCAAAAATTGAAAATCAAAAATTACAACTTAAAAAGAAAAAAAAAAAGAAAAAGAAAGAAAAGTGTTGAAATGAAAGTTTTGCAAGCAATTAGACTCAAATATCATTTTCCTTTTATCCTTCTTGAATCATTTGCCCTTGAGTTGCATAGTGAGACGGGACGATCCTTGTGTCTCATTTATTTGAGAAACGTGAATTCCATATGCTATTGTGCTTAATAACGTCACGAGGATTTCATTTCCATCTTCCATTTTATCGCTTTTGACCAAGCAAATAGTAGGCGGGGTTCAAAATTATCATTAGACTTGCACCGCTAGGAGGCGAATATTTTTCCATGCTTTATGATACTAGTGGCTTATAAGGATCATGCATTATTTAGACGGTTTTCCTCTTAGATATTTCCGTCACATGGATGAGGCATGTGATTTTTCTTTTGTTAGATGCATCTTTGTCGTGTTCCTACGTGCTTTTCATTTGGATGCGTCGCAATTTTGAGCAAACCCCTACTTGCCTTGCAAGGAGGTACTCTACCTCATGAGTATCTCGTTGTGAGTTGAAGGGACGGAGGAGGCCCGTTAATTGCCTACCGTCGGATATTATTAGTAGTTTAGGTAGTAGCCTTAGTATTAGTGTAGTGTTGAATAAGGGTACTTATGGGTCTCGAATCTTGTTTACTTACTCGAGGACGAGTAAGTCTTAAGTGTGGGGAATTTTGATAAGCATTTAATTAGTCACATTTTTCCTCTCATTTTCATCCCCATTTTGGTCCGTTTACACGGATTTGCGTGCCCTTGATTGCATTTTGATTCCCGATTTCCCGTGCTATGAATGTCGATCTTAATTTGTAGGAATTAAGGCGGAAATGAAGAAATCGGAGCATAAAGGTCTTGCATGAGTCGGGATTCGGAGATGAGATGAAGAAATGAGGAAAGCAAGTGTCAGGTGGCGCAGGCCGGCCCACCGACCGGCGGCCGGCCACCCGGCACAGACCACGCACTCACAAAGGAAAGAAAAAGAGAAGGGGAAGAAATGGTCCAGGTAGCGACGGCCGGTCGATTGGCGGCCGGCCCACCACCCGGCTCGCGCAACATTAGTGAGCATTTGAGATTGTTGTTGTGTTCCAGGCCGGTGGGTAGCCGGCGGCCGGGCACCCGGGCGGGACCCCTTTTTCATACTTAGGAGTATTTTTGAAGACGAGGAAAATGAAGCTACTGATGTGCTCCAGGCCAGTCAGAGGGCCGGCGGCCGGTCAACCGGCCAGGAACACAACCCCGCATTTCGCCATCTCTTCTATTTTCTTTCTTAATTTTCGAGATACCTATATATACCCTTCCCCTAATATTTTGTAAGCAGCTTTTGATGAACACTTAGCACAAAACCCTAGATAATTTGTAACCTCTATTACTCATTAATTACTCTCCTAATCGTTCCTTAATTAAGTTTAATTTCTCAATTCAAGTTAGTACGTAGATCTAGTCTTTCTTTGTAGAACTATCATAGTTTTGGGGTTGTATTGAAGATTTTGGGTGAAGACATTCTCCCTATTCATTAATACAAGCTTTGTTGGTATAAATTTCTCATCTTTTTGTTGTTTATGCAATCTACTTTATTTCTAGTTAATTAATTGTCATTTTGATTGTTAGAATTAATCATTTCCATAGCATGATGTTCATTTCATTATTCTTTGCCTTTAGTTGTTCGTTTTCCTATAATATGAGTGAGTAGTTTCTCTCTAGGGTTTAGGGGGAGCCTAAGGGAGGATTATGTGGGATAATTAGTTGGGTAATTAGTAAACTTGTGGTAATAATTTGAGTATTACCCATATGCACACGAGGTGTTTGATGAAATGTGTAAACGAAAGTTACCCACTTTATCAAGTATCGTTTGATTATCTCTTAAGCGACGGTGGTAGAGATGATTAGACTAGTGTTTATATGAGTGATTTGAGACAAATGCGGTGGCTTTGTTGAAGATTATTAATTGTTGAGACATTAGCAATTAATTCTACTCGAATTTATTACCCTTTTGTTAATTACTCGACTAACCCATTAATCCCCCTAAGGTGAACCCTTTACCTTAGTTTTCCCTTAATTGTCTTTACCTTGTTATTTAGCGATTTCTTGCATTTACTAGTTCTTAGTTAATCTTCCCATCCAACCTTTGTTAGGCTAGAATAGGACTCAATCGAACTTGTAGTTGACCCCTCCATCCTCGTGGATTCGACCCCTTTATACTACTTATATAGGGTTTATTTTTTATGTTTGCATTGACGACGAAAAACTCATCACCCATCCCTTTGTTTCTCCTAGCTTAGCATCTAATAGTAGCAGTAGTCTGGGGAATGTCCCATCAGTTGTTCCTCTACCGCCAATGACTACTGAACATATGGCCTCCTTGTTTCAGTTATTTTCAAAATTTAATATGAATAAATCCGATTCTACTTACTCCTTGTGTTTTTCTGAATGCAATTCTGTTATGATGACAATAAGGATAATCCTGACCCAGACTCAATAGACTTACCTCCCCATATAATCAAAGAAATACTACAAGATAGGAAACAGGAACTAGTCATAGAAAACAGTGAACCCATCAACGTAGAGACCGAGCTAGAACCCCGAGTACTTAGAATAGGAACAACCCTAAATCCGACTGAGAAGGCTAGTTTCATAGACCTCCTACACAAGTTCAAAGACATTTTCGCTTGGTCTTACAAAGACATGTCAGGGATCGACATGGATATTGCAGAGCACCGAATGCCAATCAAGCCAGGTTTCAAACCTGTAAAACAAAAGCTTCGTTGGATGAGAACTGAGGGGGATCTAAAATCAAAGAAGAAATCAATAAACAGTTCACAGCCGGATTCATTAAAGTTTCCGAGTATTCTAACTGGGTGGCTAACACATTTCCTATACCAAAAAAGGATGGGCGATCCGGGTGTGTGTTGATTTTAGAGACTTGAACAAAGGAAGTCCCAAAGATGACCTTATGCAAGGAGAATTATACAAAAGAACACCTCTTGGTGTCATCTTGCGTTGCCTTGATCGCTCACAGGCACAAAAAGTAATGGAAGAAATTCACGATGGACGATGCGGTCCTCACATGAGTGGACCCGTGATGGCAAAGAAGATCACACGTCTAGGATACTACTGGACAACAATGGAGTCAGATTGTATTAAATACGTCAGACATTGCCATAATTGCCAAATTTTTGGGAACGTACAACACGTTCCTCTTTCATTACTCTATACCATGACCTCTCCTTGGCCATTTTCTGCCTGGGGAATCGATACCTTTGGAAATAATACTCCAGCTGGAACAGGAGGTCACTATTTCATCTTGGTAGTTATCGACTATTTCACCAAATGGGTCGAAGCGGCATCCTATACTAGTCTCAAGGCTAAAAACGTGGCAAAATTCATACAAACCAATATCATTTGTCGATATGGTTGCCTACATGAAATCATCACTGATAACACAACACACTTCCAGGCTGAGACTGAGCAATTGCTGGCCAAGTATAAGATCAAGCATCATCACTCCTCGCCTTATAGACCACAGACTGATGGCGCGGTAGAGGCAGCTAACAAAAATGTGTTCACAATTCTCAAGAAAATGATAGACAATTATGTGATTGGAAGCAAGATACCCTTTGCATTATGGGGTTATCGCACTTCAGTTAGTACGCCCACCAGGGCCACTCCTTTCTATCTAACCTTCGGGATGGAAGCTGTACAACCAATAGAGCTCGAAATCCCATCTTTGCGCATCCTCTTGGAAAGTCAAATCCCAGAAGCTGATTGGAAAAGAGATAGATATGATGAACTTGTCCTCTTGGACGAAAGAAGACTACATGTATTACATAATGTACAGACATATCTTGCACGTATCAAACGAGCCTTCAACAGGCGAGTTAAGTGCAGAAACGTCAAAGAAGGAGACTTATTGCTCAAATCATTCGGAGCTCTCCTACCTGTCGATGCACGAGGGAAATTCAAACCTAACTGGGTTGGACCTTTCTTGGTAAAATCAATATTTCAGGAGGTGCGGTTAGAATCACAGACCTAGACGGGAATGAATTCCTTAACCCTACCAATCTAGACCAATTGAAACGGTACTACCCTTAGATATAAACTAGAAAAACGCACCATGCGTGAACCTTACGTGACGCTCATGCGACACAAAATAAAAACGGTTCCCTAGCCAGTCGAATTTCATGTCTCTATTGCTCTTGCATTTTAACATTTGGATCATCCTCATGTCATCAAATAAATTTGAGTTGTATTTCTCTAGAAGTAACTAAAGCTCATGCTACCCTTTTCTAAGTTCACTTACAAGCTCTTGCTTGGAACAATTATTCTTTTACATTTTTGAACTACGCACAGGGTTTGATTTCATTTTTTCTAATGAATACGTAGGCAATCCCTCATAGGATTCAGCCCATTTTATTTAATTAAATGTGAATAGAAAGGACATTTGCATTTGCATTTGAAATTCGACAAGAATAATATGTTGGAGTCAGTGTCCTCCACAGTTAGTGCAATAACATAAATAAATCTTTGTAGGTTCACAGGGTATACTTTGTATAATAATCAGTTGATTAACGTTTATCAATAACGGTTGGCTTGCTAGATAAGTTTGACGTTATTGTCATACAGATGGCGGTGATCAACTGGTCCCTAAAAGTCACACCTAAAGGATGTGTTTGAGAGATGTGATTATTTGAGAAAATAATCATATTGATGCCCGATTATACGACTAAAAGGTTAGTCAGTGTATTTGACTAAAAGGTTAGTCAATGTGATGAGACGAATTATTTAATAACGATTAAATAATATAAGCTGAGACGAATGAAAAGTAATTCGTAATTAAATATAAACTGTTGTATTTAATCAGTATATATATAATGTAAGCTTATGCGAATTAAAATGTTAATTCGTAAATTGAATATAAAATGTTATATTGAATTAGCAAATTATAATTATACGGATAATTATAATTAACGTATATATTATACGATTGTCATATTAGATGTTGTCCGACCGGTATTAATGTATCGACTACAAAATGTTGTATGGACATATTAATACATGACAACACAAATGACATTTATAATAATAATACACATTATATATTAAAGCGAATTTAACCGAAATAAAGTCCAGATTCACTCTGGAATTTTCGGTCAATGGGTAGTTATTTTGAGGAGAAAAAATCTCCTCATAAAAACCCTAATTGAGCCGTGAGGAAAGGTGAGAAGAGAGAAAAATAGAGTTTTTGATTCTAACCCTTTCTCATTCTCTCTTATGTGCCTCCATCTCTACACATCACAAAATTAAAAAGTTAACAGTAACTTTTCATAAAACATTCTAGCAAATTCAAGGGCATTTCTCATTCTATCTTGGGTGCTACGATTAGGAGATATCATCATTTTGATATTGTTCTTAGGCCTTTAAAGCAAGGACTAAAGGTTATTTCTAATCTCTCGCTTATTATGCATTTTCGTTTATGACTATTAATCATATAATCATAATTTCATTATAATCCTGAATGATTTAAAGGGAAGTATACGGATATTTTCCCACATAATAAAAGAAAAACCTTTGGTTTCTTAACTAACTTAAACTTTATTCTTTATTTCAAAAATAATAATCGTATCTTACATATTATAAAATGCCAAAATAAAGCTAAGTTAGGATTCTAAAAATTCCCACCTTTTATTACAACTCAAAAATAATACTAATACTACATAATATAAATTGACTAAGGCTACCCTTCCATCTTGCCTTTGCCTTTGTCATCCTTCTTGTCTCGACCACAAGGTGGACGCTCCTGCGTTACCTCAGATCTATTCACTAACTGTCTTTCTCGCGGTCTTGCATTCCCGTGTCTACCTATCACCACCCTTGCATCAGGATTAGTTCTCGACCTCTTCGCTGGATGCGTGACTAGGAATCCGGCTTCTTCCTCCCCTTCAGTCAAGTATTTCGACCTTTCCTTACCAGATTCATAGAATTTGCAATCCACAGGTTTGCGTTTCCTTAGTTTCTCGCGCTCTTCTGGAGTAGTAGCCTTTCTCCATCCCAGATACGAGTCAGATACCCATAGGGAGCCAACATGAGAGGGTATGAACCATTTGTTCCTTTGTACCCATCTAGTTGCCCATTCTCTACATGACTCCGCGGTATGAGCCAAGGCAGTTTGAGAAACAGCGTCAAGTCGAGGGATCCTCTGTTTGAAGCCCACTTGCCTCGCCAGTCTTTCAGGAAAGATGCATACCATGAATTCCAAGCCAGGACCATGGAGTGCCCAAATCGGATCTAAAGATGATACTTCAGTAACCACCCTAAGGTGCCACCATGACACAGTCCACCTTATCAAAGGGCCACATTCACCCTTCAGCTTGTTCTCCCAATAGCTGGGAATCTTAGAGAAGTCTACCATATAGAGCCTATTCCTCATTGTAACGGATCGAGCACGATATCCTCGCACATCAACTAGGGGCTCGATCAATCACAGGCGCTCCATCAACCATATCTGCAGCATAAAAGAAGTCCTTAAATAAAAAAAACGAACGAAAAAAGAAAGAAAGGTTCTTACTTGCATAATGACGGGACTCCCCAGATATGGAAGCTCGCGGTCAGCCTTTCTATTATCAAGGCCAAGGATGATATCCCCTAAGTAAAGGCATGTTTAGCTCTTGCGCAGCTCCATTTATTCTCAGAGTTTCCGGCTTTTGCTCCTTCCTAATTCATATTCGTCTATAATTTCCTATTCCTATAGGATGTAGATTTGGAAAAAACGCCGAATTACCAAGGTTTTGGATTTCCTAATCCTCGTCGGGTTCGCTTTTCAAGACACAAATCGACATGGCCGCCAAATGAGCACACTTATTCAGAGGAATCATTTCACTCCTCTTTCTTCCCAAGTCTTTCACACTTATACAATTTCAAAACTTATACATTTCTTTTTACAAAACCGTGTTTTGTCAAATCCAATCTTTTGTTTTGCGTCAGTTTAGGCCACCAACATGCAAACGTGTAACTTGTGTGATTTCTATGTGATGTGATTTCGGCAGCATGGCGGCAATACCGTCGTTTACCAAAACCTGTTTTGTTCTCAGCCTAACGTGCAGGGACAGAAAACATTCAACAGCAGAAACACGCAGGCCATCAAATACAACTAAAAGAGGCATGAACATCAAGTAATGAGCTCTCGCCCAAGACAGAGTCAAGATCCAAATCTGGGAACTCTCGCCCAAAACAAAAAGTCAGAAACTGGGGCCTCAAGCCAAATACCCAAGCAAAAGCCAAAGCCAAAGCCAAAGCCAAAATCCAAATTCACAATCCAAAACAAAGTCCATAATCCAAAACCGGGGGCTCTCGCCCAGGACAAAATCAAAAATGTGCAAAAACAAGCCAAAATGTACAAACCAACAGCAAAAACGCAAAAGACAACTAATCCTCAAACCTCGAGAACGACAATCTTGGTGTCTCTGTCCTCTAGCTCCCTCAAAAAAAAGTTTATCTCCCTCCGAGACCATGGCAGCTCGCACCCCGAGACTCTCTGCAAAGAAATGCCACATTTCAAATCACTTCTCTTCAAAATACAACAAAACGAACAAAGGAACGAGAGGTTCATACCTGTCAATCCCGACTACTTACGAGTGTCTCAATGGCTGCAACCTGCAGCCAATTGGCCACCCTCCATAACGCTACATGCTGAGATGGTGCCACCTGCCTTCAAATCAAGTGCATTCCTATGTAATAGCCAAAATTGGAAAATTGTACTCCAAGCACCTCGAGGTAAGCTGGGGGCTTGACGCCTGCCACCTCGGTCTCCTACAGACATCGTAAGAAGAACCCTGGCTCTTCTGTCCTTCACCACTGGTCATTTCAAGCAATTCCCAGCGATTTCAAGCAACCCCCAGCGAAGTTGCAGCTCTTGCTGCACCCTTTCTTCAGCAGAGCTCTACTTAGGAATCTGGTTATCACAAGTTTGTCGCTTGTGGGCCCAAATCCTTTTCAATATATTTTTCCCCAGCAAGAGTCCGCTTGAAGACAAACGCAGGAAGATTATCACAACATGCCCATTCAACGGCAGGAAGATTCTCACAACATGCCCATTCAACGGCAGGAAGATTCTCACAACATGCCAATTCAACGACCGAAAGATTCTCACATACAGCGGCTGGCGAGCCTCATCACGCGCCATTTCAATGGCTAGCGAGCTTCATCACGCGTCATTTCAACGACTGACAAGCCTCACTACGCGCCTTTTTCAGCAGCTGGCGAGCTTTATCACGCGCCCTTTTCTGAACGAGAGTTCACCTGAAGACAGACACAAACCGATTCTCACATATGATCCCTTGCGGCTCACGAGCTTCACCACGCGCCCTTTCCTCAACGAGACTTCACCTGAAGACAGAGACAGGCCAATTCTCACATATGATCTTATCCCCAGCGACTGGCGAGCCTCATCACGCTCCCTTTCAACGGCTAGCGAGTTTCATCACACGCCCTTACAACGGCTGGCGTGCTTCATTACGCACCTTATCCCCAGTGGCTGGCGAGCCTCATTATGTATACCTTCCAACGGGTGGCGAGCCTCACATTGCAACCTTAATCCAAGTAAGAAGATGCTCAAGTATAATTTCTTCTTATGTCTGGCGAGCTTTCATACGTAGTCTAAAGGACTTTAAACAACCCTCCCCGATGGTCGACCGACTTTAAAATGTTCCTGACGGTAGGTCCTTGGTTCCGTCCCTTTGAACCGCCTCGCATCGCCATAGTCGTCAGGTTGTAATATTTGATTGACCTGATTGCTATACTTTGACTTTTGCCTTGTCCAAGCCTCAGTCAAAGTGGGGGCTCTGTAGATACCTAGTTTCTACACCTTTCGCAAACCACCCAGTGATAATTGGGTCGCATGTTTGTTACGGCGAAACGTTGTATGACAGTTCATAAGTTTGTCGTCAAGTGATAGCTCAAATAGTTTTGTCTACCCCTAGGTCGTCATCTACGTGCCAATATGGTCGTTTTGACATGCATTAGAGTTTATTTGGAGTCCTGGTCAAAAACCGTTTCATTTTCTATAAACCGTCTTTTAAAACCGTGTATGAACGCTCGAGAATATTCCAGATATTTTAATATTTCAAAACTTATCCTTTTTGGTAAAATATGTCCAAATTTTATTGAATACTATTCGAGATCTACCGCAATTCCTAAAAAGAAACGCGGAAATCCTTTGTTTATGGTAGGAAACAGCTCAGGAAGTAACGCAGCAGGCGCTGCGCCTCTTCCACGAGTCGCAGTCCCTGTTGCACCTCTTCCCCAGCTTGTTTTCCTGTTTCCGGAATATTTTCTAGATTTCTTTCCGTGTTCGAGTTATTCCAAAACTCTTCGGATTTATCCCTATATAAGGAGAGCTTCGTTTTCACTTTCAAGGCACGCGAGTGTTCCGCCCCTTCTCTTCTCTCTTTGCATTCTAGACCTTGCTCTAAGCTTATTGACAACTATGTGCTTGATCAATCGACCACGTAAGCTCAGATCCTCCTCGGTACATGTCTCGTCTTGTATTGACCTACCAATTTGACCAACTCAACCTAATTAATCAACTTTAATAAATCGTTTTCCTCTTACGAGGGCACTTTCATTACATCGAGTCGAGCTATCGCTAAAAGACAACTTAGTTAACTCGTTTCGTCAAACATGTAAGTCTGAGGGTGTAATAATTCCGTCTTGTACTTTATTATTTTGTATTGTATAAATTATGTAAGATTCATGTTAAAACCGTTTTCAAACCCTTTTTTTATTATTAGTCTTTCATAAATTAGCTTTTAACATTACTTCATATTTATTTATCTAGTTCTCGACTTAGATCCCTAATAGTCAATAGTAGTGGATTTTTGTCGTCTTTAGTTTGAGATCGAGTCTTAAAAGGTTAGATTCGTTCATATCTAGTCATTAGATCCTTCTTTGATATAGTTTAGTATAGTTAAAATCTATTAAAACACTTCAATCCGACTTAAAGATCATTAATAAACATTAAATTCACCAACGAATTTTAACTAATCGCGATTCTGGCTTCACAGCCAGAACCCATCTCAGGAACAGACGCAAGGTCTGATGCGCCTCTTCCAGAGGATGCAAGACCTGTTGCGCCTGTTCCGGGCTGGTTTCTGTCTTTGAACTTCATGTTTCGCTTCGACGTAGCTTAATTGTATAATTAATCGACTACTAACTTTAATATCACTGTTAAGTCGTTTAGTCTTTTATTCTTTTCCTTTTCTTTATTTCAATTCGTCTTTCAAGCGTATTTCCGACAAAGATCCCTCGAATCCGTTTGTAATCTTTGTTCTTTTGTAATTTTATTCAATCTCTTGTAATCATTGTATGATTTAATTAATTGTTCTCACATGCAATTGAATCTTAAATCTTACTTTGACCTAATTAATTGCTAGAATTAATGTCACTAGTCTTAACTCACATGCTAGGATTAAAACTTGGATGTTGCATAACATGCATATAACCGACAACACATCGATAATAGAAGAGTTTCTTTAACCATTAGTAGAGGTCGTTATCGAGGTGGGCGAGATTAGGTGTTTGATCAAAAGAGCTTCCTAATACATACCCTCACCCCTTACTCCAGATCTCCATGAGCACCCATGTTCATTGGCATCCACGAGAGTCATTCTAGACATAGAATGCTAAGGGTAACGAGTTCTTTAGTATTCATGTCATCGCTTTATGTCTTGACATGGCATGAAGTATTTGAACGGTTCCAACTTCCCACAAAAGTTGGTGGCGACTCCACAAACGCGTATTCAATACGACGCCACATCGCGCCTCCTCCTCGCCGAGGCACGTGATCGCGGGTCCCGTGAATCACATATTTTTTGGATGAATTGAGTGGGTCCAGAGTCTTCTTAAAGATAGATCTCAGGCAAGGATACCATTAAGTGAGGATCAGGGAGGGAGATGAGTGGGAGACAGCATTCAAAACAAAGCATGGGCTCTATGAATGGCTTGTAATGCCATTTGTGTTATCAAATTCACCTATCACTTTTATGAAACTGATGACAGAAGTAGTAAGGCCATGCTTGGGCAAATATGTTGTTTATTTTTTTGATATATTGATTTACAGCAAAAATCAGGACGATCACTTGAGGCACCTTGAAGATGTGTTCAGAGTTCAGAGGGATAGCAAGTTATTTGGGAGATTAGAGAAGTGTACTTTCCTAACTAATGAGGTCAAGTTTTTGGGGTATGTGGTATCTGGAAGATGAATCTATGTGGACCAAGACAAGGTTGATCATGTTCAGTCTTGGCTAGTCCCTAAAAACATCACATAAGTAAGGGTTTTCAATGCCTTGCTTCATTTTACAGAAGATTTATCAAGAACTTTTGTGCTATTGCTGCTCCCATCACTGAATGCGTGAAGAAGGGAGGTTTTAAATGGACTGAGAGTGCTTTGCAAGCCTTCAGACACATCAAGAAGCTCTTGTGTGATGCACATGTCCTCAGGTTACCTGATTTCAATTGCCTGTTTGAAGTAGAGTGTGATGCAAGTGGTGTGGGAATATGAGATGTTCTAAATTAGGAGAAGAAGCAGTGGCTTATTTTAGTAAGAAGCTAAATGGACCAAAGCTGAGTTACTCAACTTATGATAAAGAGTTTTATGCTCTTGTCAGAGCTCTTATACATTGGAGCCACTATTTGAAGCCTAAACCTTTTGTGCTGCACTCAGATCATGAAGCTTTGAAATATATCAGTGGCCAACACAAACTGAACCACAAGCATGCTAAATGGGTGGAGTTTTTTCAGTCCTTTACATTTTCAAGAAAGTACAAAGAAGGCAAGCAGAACATTATTGTAGAGGCCTTATCAAGAAGGTATACATTACCCTCAGTCTTAGAGCAGAAAGTCCTAGGGTTTGAGTTCATGAAGGAACTATACAAGGATGGTCCTGACTTCTATGAAGACTGGTTATCTCAGAGTGAGGGAACAAGGGTCCATGATTCACATTATGTCTTGCAGAAGGGGTTCTTGTTCAAGGGGAACAAGATGTGTGTTTCTAGAGGCTCTTACAGGAATCTGTTGAAACAAGAAGTACATGCTAGTGGTCTAGGAGGGCACTTTGGAGTTCAGAAGACCTTAGACATTCTACAAGATCAGTTTTATTGGCCAAAAATGATGGGAGATGTACATATATTGCTTAGAAGATGTGCAGTGTGCCAGTAAGCAATGAGTTCATTCCTGGCAGGGCCTTACACACCCTTACCAGTCCCTAGTAGGTCCTGGGAAGATGTCAACATGGACTTTATAGTAGCATTCACTACAAGAATTCTGGTTTCAGGCGACTATAATAAAGCGACTGATCATAGTAGTCGCCAATTTGGCGACTGAAAATAGACTCAGGCGACCGAAAGTAGTCGCCAAATTGGCGACTAAAACAATCCTCAATTTTTTCTGAAAAAAACACGGGCTACCGAAAGTGGTCGCCAAATTGGCGACTGAAAAGGCCTTTTGGCGACCGATTTCAGTCGCCAATTTGGCGACTACCAAAATCAGTCGCCAAACTGGTTTACATAGCAAAAATCGCGAATCCGATGTACATTATCCTACTTTACCAATTCTAAATCAACCGAACACCAAACCCCTATTACTCTAAAAATCTGACACCACCACTACTCCACTCCGTCAACCACCACTCCGACACCACCACGGTCGGACCTTTGTCCTCTCCTTCTTCTTGTGTTGCTTTGTTTGTTCTAATTGTTGAAGGTATAATATCTTTGTTCTAATTTCAATCGTTAGATTAATTTAGTTTGTTTGTTTAACTTGTGATTTCTACTAGTATTAAGTTGATTTTATATGTTTATATTAACATTTGTGATTAATTGGTGTAATTTTAATCCTTAGATGTTATATGTTTGGTGTAATTTCAATCCTTAGATTAATTGGGGGTTTTTGATAATGGCTAGTGTTAGTGTTGTTAGTGTTGTTAGTATTGTTTTTGTTAGTATTTGTAATTTTGATTAGTGTTAGTGTTGTTAGTATTGGGTTTTTGATAATGATAAATTGGTTAGTGTTAGTGTTGATAATATTTTTTTTGTTAGTATTTGTAATTTTGATAAGTGTTAGTGTTGTTAGTATTGAGTTTTGATAATGATGATAATGGTTAGTGTTAGTTTTAGTATTATTTTTGTTAGTATTTGTAATTTTGATTAGTGTTAGTGTTAGTATTTGGTTTTGATAATGATGATAATGGTTATGTTAGTGTTAGTGTTACTGTTGTTAGTTTTGCTAGTATTTTTTCACTCATTAAGGTGATGTTATATGTTAGTTAGTTAGTAATATTATCTTTTAATTTGTAATTATTGTTGTGTGCGTTAATGTTTAGATTAAAATGAAGAGATTGGAACGTACATGGATGTACGAAGAAAGACTTGATAAGAAAAGACGTCCTACGGCTAGATTTATAAAGGGGGTTGCCAAGTTTATTGAATTTGCTAAACAACAAGATGAGTATGATTTAGTAGTAAACAAACTTAGGTGTCCTTGTATTAAATGCGAAAACATGAAATATCTACATGACATTGAGGTTCAAGAACACCTTTATACAAACGGGTTTTGTCCAAACTACTACAATTGGATTTCTCATGGAGAATCTTATTTTTCACTTACCGAACAATCTCAAATCCCACAAAATGAGAACCCATATAGAGATATGGTAGTTGATGTCTTTGAGTCTAATATTTTCAATAATGATCATATACCAATGAATGAAGAAGAACCACACCCATAAGCAAAAGACTTTTTTGACATGTTAAAGGCGAGTGAAAAACAATTATATGAAGGGAGCAAAATGTCATTGTTAGAAGTCGCCTATAGGATAGTAACTTTGAAATGTGAGTACAGTTTGCCATTTAATTGTGTTGATGGCATTGCTTCTTTGATTGAGGATGTTATCCCCGATAATAATGTCATGACCCGATCATTCTACAATACCAAAAAAAGTAGTGAAAGGTCTACAACTTCCGCATTACAAGATTGATGCATGTCCCGATGGATGTATGCTCTTTTGGAAGGATGATGTCTTGCTTGACAAGTGTAGTAAATGTCAAAAGGCTATATATAAGACAATTGAGGGAAGTATTGTCTTGAAGGGTAAAAAAGGAAAGAATGAAAAAAAAAGAGGTGAAAAGAGTAAGAAACTAATACCTGAAAACCCCGTAACTTACTTTCCTCTAGCTCCTAGACTTCAAAGAATGTTTGCTACCAAACATATTGCCGAGCAAATGAGATGGCACAAGGAAAATCCTCGTACTCCGGGAAAGATGTGTCATCCGAGTGATGGAGAGGAATGGAAGCGGTTTGATATGCTTTATCCCGACTTTGCCGAGGAACCCCGTAATGTGCGACTTGGTCTATGTACGGATGGTTTTGCTCCATTCGGTCAGTATGGTAAAAAGTACTCTTCTTGGCCCGTATTGGTCACTCCATACAACTTACCACCTTGGTTATGTATGAAAAAACAATTCATCTTCTTGTCACTAATTATTCCTGGTCCTGATAATCCAAAAATCGCCTTAGATGTTTATTTGCAACCTTTGGTGGAAGAATTGAAAAAATTGTGGGAAGTAGGTGTGCAAACATATAATGTGTCACTAAAGCAAAATTTTCAACTAAGAGTTTCACTGTTGTGGACCATTAATGATTTTCCCGCCTACGGTATGCTATCTGGATGGTCTACCGCGGGAAAAAAGGCATGTCCTTGTTGCATGTACCAAAGCAAAGCATTTTCGCTTCCTTGTTCCAGAAAAGTGAGTTGGTTTGATTGTCAGAGACAATTCTTACCGGAGGGGCATGCCTTTAAGAGCAACAAAAAAGCTTTCAGAAAAGGTAAAGTGGAGCGGAATCATGCTTTAGATAAACTTCGATAAGGTGTGGGATATGGTTTGTGATTTGTCACGTACTGTTGATTGTACTAAAGCAGAGACGGATGAGCTGAAAAAGAAGAAAATTGGTTGGTTTAAAAGAAGCATTTTTTAGGATCTTCCTTACTGGAAGACGATGTTAATTAGGCACAATTTGGATGTAATGCATATAGAAAAGAACTTCTTTGAACAATTGATTCACACGATTATGGATGTAAAGGGAAAGACTTGTGATACTGTTAAAACACGAGAAGATCTGAAGACAATTTGTCATTGTCCCAAACTTCACATTCGTAGCGATGAGTCTAAGCCAAAATCTATTTTTACACTTGACAAAGCTCAAAGGAAGGTATTATGTGAGTGGTTAAGAAAGTTAAAATTTCCTGACGGATATGCATCCGATTTTAGTCGATGTGTTGATATGAAGGAGCTAAAGTTGAAAGGCTTGAAAAGTCATGATTGTCATATCTTCATGGAACGATTATTACCTGTATCTTTGAGACATCTCCTCCCCACTCCCGTGTGGAATGCAATTGTTGAGATAAGTCAATTTTTTTTTAGATTTATGTTCGTCTTCAATATGTGTTGATGACATGATTCGTCTTGAGAAGAAAATACCAGAGATATTGTGTAAGTTCGAGATGATATTCCTCCATCATTTTTTAATTCCATGGAGCATGTACCGATACATTTGCCTTACGAAGCCAAAGTTGGAGGCCCCGTCCAATATAGGTGGATGTATTCATTTGAAAGGTAAGAGCTAACTAGTAATTAAATTATAATTATTATCGTACTATATAATTTATTTAATATTTATATACTAGTCTTAACAACTATTAATCCCATCAATTATTGAATAGGTTTCTTAATCACGTGAGGAAGAAAATTGGTAACAAAGCTCGGGTTGAAGGTTCTATATGCAATGCGTATTTAACGGAAGAGATTGCAAATTTTTGCTCTCTTTACTTTGAAAAACATATAGAAACCAAAGCAAAATACATGAGTGTTGATAAAGCGGATGAACTTGAGACAAGTTTACCCGAGTTTTTCCAAATGCATGATGATGAGGATTGTTCATCAATTGGGGGAACAAGATATTTGGATGACAAAGAATATGATCGTGCTCACCTTTACGATCTTTCTAATTGTGAGATTTTGGAATCATATGAAACGGAGTTTGTGAATGATTTCATTAAAGTACATCATAATGTGAGTAGAGATGATGTTTGGAGTAACCATGAGGATCAATTTGCAGCATGGTTTCTGAACCATGTAATTGAGTTAAATATCCAAGATGATTTGATAAGGACTTTGGCCTTTGGTCCTTCACGAATGGTAAAAACGTGGAATCGTTACTCAGTCAACGGATTTAATTTCCATACATTCAACTACGGTAAAGATAAGGCTAGGTGCAATTATGGTGTTTCTATTTCTTCTCTTGATGACAATGAATACTATGGTATAGTTGAGGATATCTTTGAGTTGAGTTATAATGGGCGTGAGCGTTCTTATAAAACTGTCTTATTTAAGTGTGAATGGAAAGATAACTCTGTGGCCGGTATGGAAGTTCATGAACGTTATAAACTCGTCGAAGTGAATCATACCCGGACATACTCAAAGTATGATCCATTTATACTCGCACATCAAGCCAATCAAGTATATTTCGCTTCTTATCCAAGCACGAAGAATGATAGAAATCAAAAGCAGTGGTGTGCAATCTTTAAGACAAAAGCACGTTCACAAGTAGATACGACTTTTTTTCAAGAAGAAATAGTATATAGCGGGTTTATGTTTTCTCCACCTGATGAAATCATTTATGAGAATGGAAATGAAAAGGGTGAGGATTTGTAAAACGAGGATGGTGATGGTCAAGTTGACGGTGATGGTGGTGGTGATAGTGATGATGATAATGAATCAGATGGTGATGATGATGATGACGACTTTGATCATGATGATTAATTGGGTAAAGATATATATATTTTTTATTTAATTTAAAAGGCTTTCATTATTTTTATGTTTTTATTTTATGTTTTTTTTTATGTTATTATCAGTTTCTAAAAATTATATTTGTGTAATTGTAGATGGCGGAAGGTCGAGGTAGACAACGTGGCGGCGGTTCAAATAGACGCCATAGTACTTCTTCAGTCGACGAGGAGGATTTGGAGGTTATTGATCAGGGTCCGGTGGTTGAGGAATCGACCAATGACGATGAGTCCTCTGATCAGGCATCGGAGATCCAGTTCACCTCCGACGGGAAGATGATACTTGATCCCGCGGGTTTTTGGTAAGACAACGACCAATGTCTTTAATTTATTATTTTATAATTATTTTACTTTATTTAACATAAATGCATACTGTCCTTAATAATATATATATATATATATATATATATATATATATATATATATATATATATTATTTTTCAGGTTTTCGTCTCAAAAGGTTGTACGAGGTTGTACTCAAAGTACAAAGATGAAGATGACGGGGGTTGCTCCTACTTGTTGGACAAAGGCTACATCCACACAAAAAGAGGAATGGTTCAATAATTTTAGGGTATATTTTTGTTTATATTTTGTTATATTATTATAATTTTCAATTAATAATTTATTTTACTAATACTTACCTTTTTTTGTGTAGAAAACATTTGACTGGCCGGCGGGATTAGAGTATATTGTACGTGAAATGTACAATGAGACATGCAAAAGACGGTTAAAGGACAACATGTATAAGGTTGTCAAGAGGAAGAATGTAACAACCCGTAATTTGAAAGACCGAAATTATATTTGAAAAATAATAAATTTATTTTATTTTAATTTATTAAGATTTATTTGAATTTATGATAATTTAATATAATTATTTTGAATTTATTCGGATTTAAAGAGTAGGTTTTACGGTTTAACCCCGAACGTCATTTAACTATTCCCGAGTCAACTTAAGTCCCGAAACAAACCCGAAACCCGACTCTTGCATGAGTCACACGCCCATGTCACCTTTTTCCACTCATATTAGATCTTTTAATTAATTTGATTAAACTAATACAAATATCTAGGATATTTGTAACTTTATCGATCTGTCAACTTAAACTCCGCAAATCGCTTAAAAAACAGACCCGACTTCTACCTATACCACACGGCTCCCCTCTCCTCTCTTAGGATTAGATATTTTCTTTCTTTTGATTACAATAACATAATATCTAAATAATATCTAGATATTTGATTAAATTAACTTAATATCAAATAATATCTAAACAATTACCATAATATAATTATAAAACCCGAGTCAATCCCGTAACAACAATTTCAAAACCCGGCTCCATTATTCCTCTATAATTACACGGCACACCCTCCCCCATTACTCACTAACTATCTTTTCATTTTACAATAAATCAACTTAATATCTAATTAATACCTTCTTTAATATAATCATAATCGTTCTTCGTGTTCTTGATCGTTCTTGAGCGTTCTTGAGCAAAATCGTCACAAAACCTTCGTTACTTGGCCAACTTCGTCCTAACTTATATTTCTAGAGTCTCCTCTCCGCTCTTCATCTCCATGTACGTTTTATTTTCAAAACCGACAAAATCGTTTTCAACACTTTAATTGTTGAAATCAAGTTTTAATTCTAATAATGTTATTTTTGTCATTTCTTATAGGAGAAGATTTTGAAGACGAGTTTGGTGACTCGTATATTTTAGAAGAATATTAGTAGACGGGTTTCTTAGGTCTTATTTTGGTGCTATTTGATTTTGTGCTAGCTAAGGTAACGATTCCGAGTTACTCGACGAATTAATGTTACATACTTTTGTTTTTGTTTATGTTATTGTTATTTACGATTTTTAAGTAGTAACATGATAAGTAGTTATTATTATTATGTTGTATGAATTTTTAACATGTTTAGTGTTCTTGACATATTTGGATGATTAGTTCATAATCATGATTTTGTATGAATAATGGTTGAATTAGTTGTTAAAATGGATGGTTGATAATTAAAACATGTTAGAAATAAATTTGGTGTGGTTGTGTGTGTTGGCCGTGTAGGGTGGCCTGAAAACCGACCCAAACCAGGCCGGTTCAGGCCCGGTCCAGGCCGGTCTGGGTTGGCCCATTAATTGACCCTTGGGTTTGTGTCGATACTTGATTGTTTTGTTGTTGTTTTGACGGGTTTTAAATATGTTAAGCATGCGGGAAATATTAAGAAACGGTTTTAGAAAAAGTAGACCAAAACCGGCCCAAACCAGGCCCGTGGGCCCAGTCCAGGCCCGGTCCAATCCGGTCCAGCCATGACCCGTGAGTCCTCCCTTTGGACTTGTGACGGTTTTTGAGTTTATGGTTATTATTATATTATGTTTTGTAATATTTAGCACGTGGGAAATTTTAATAAGTAAATTATTTAATTAAACGGTTTTTTATAATATTATTATTTCTCACATGTTAGAAATTATAGCATGAGATTGTGGTTTAATTTGATATCTTTTAAGTCAAGCGGGTTTCGTAAGAATTTATAATTCACATGTTAGAAATTAGAATAAATTATCATGAAATGAATATGATGTTCTTATGTTCAAGCCTAAATGGCTAAGACTCTGTTTCTAGCCGGTTTGACCAAACGGGTTTGGTCAAACTAAGATCTAGTCAGCCCCGTTTTGACTGATGACCCGTCGCGGGACTTGGGTCGGGGATTTGTTTTCAAGTAAGGATTTTATTTAATGAATGAATGAATGAGCCTTAGTAAATATAAGGCGATATGATATTTGAATATGACTTATATGCGATTAGTCACATGATAGGATGTTTTTCCCGTGACTGTTTAATTGTATGATATATGTCGTGTTGACTAAGTACCCATAGAGAATTATGAGTATATGGCGTCTTGACCATTCTAATTCTAAATGAGTATCTTGGACCATTACATTGATAGGCCTTACTATCTTTAACGAGTATATGTTCACTTGTTGATAGCTTTTGTGTCCCGGCTTGGTGGGTTTATATCCAAGTCGGGGCATGGCGCCTAATTGCTTCCACTTTGGGAATGGAGCCAGCTTAAGTACTAGCCAACTCTGCTTAGGGGGTCGCCTAGTAGAGATTCTCATGTACTTGTGGTCATGAGACAGGGAATGGGTTAGCTGTTGTCGCTAGGTCTGATCAGTCTAGGACTAGGATGTTTTCCTACCTTGTGGTATAGCCTCGAGCTACAGAAGTCGACTATTGACTGGACTAAGAACTTATGCCTGTTTCTAGACGTATTGGTCTTTCATGTTTGATGATTCTATGAATCTTAGAAGGTGAGATGCAAGCCGGCTAAGTTTGATAGAATTTGGATTACCGGTTGTTAACTGTTTCACATGATAGTTTGTATGATTAGGGTTGAGTGTATCAGGGCCATGTTTTAAATGTAACCTCTGAGCTACCATACCAGCTTCCCTACCTCGTGGTATAGTTTGTTAACCGATTCACATGATAGTTTGCATGAGTAGCTTAGCCTTCATATGCTAGGTTATATGTTAGTTAATTGTTTCATAACATGAAAAGCATATCATATATGTTAAGGTTTTGTATTTTCCATATACATCTCTTTTATGTTATTCATGTTGTATTAAACTCGACATTTCGTGGCTGGGAGAACTCGGAGTTACTCCCCACTGACTGTGGCTTCCGTGTTTATATTTAATGCGGTTGGCAGGTTTGTGATGCATACTTGGGTACATTGACGAGCTAGCGAGTGAAGTATTACCTTGGACCTATATTGGGTTCTTAGGATTGTATATTTTTATACACTCTTTTATTTCTGTATTTATACGGGAAACATGTCTCCCGTTTTAGATACTTCTTATGTATAATAGTATTTCCTTTTTGTTGTGAACCTTTTTCTTTAAGACACCTTCGTTATGAAGAATATATTTAATAGTAGGTTCCGGTTTTAAAATTTACCGATTTTCACTAAAGTGAACCTATTAGAAACGTATTCTCATCTTTTATTTATTTAAATTACTTGTTTATCTTTCCGCAAATTTTAGGGTGTCACAAAGAAGGAGCCGGAGCATATGAGAGGTATTTAATTTCTTTTGTTATTTGTATATAGTTATAATTTAATACAATTTTATCATATTTTATAATACTAATTTAAATTGTAGGTGGTGCATATGAAGAAATGCTTAAATATCGTGAAACTCCGGAGTTTTTGGCTAAGTCGGCCCAAGCATCAATAAATAAAAGATGAGGAAAGAAAGATGAACCGGCTGAGCCTTCATATCACGGAGGATCTAGATCTTTCTTGGACCTAGTTTTGGGTGTAAGTTTACATTTTAATCCACTTTTTTGTCCATTTGAAAATTATAACTTAAATTCTTTTTATTATTAAATCTTCTTATACAAGTCTTTCTTCTTTTAGAAGGGTAAGAAGAAAAAAGGTAACACGCCCACGGCTCCGAAGCTCTTCCTTGACACTCATTCCCGACTCCAAGACAATAGAAGATATTGGATTAAGCCAAAAGATAAGGAACTATATGTAAGTTTCAAACCATTTTTGGATTTTTACAATAAGTTCATTTTTTTTGAATGTTTATCTTATTTTGTAGCTATTTTTAATCATAATGTTTATATTTTGTAGGAAGCATTTTTGGCCGAGAAAGCAAGGCAACCTGAGAAGCCCGATAATGAGATTTGGTTCGACTTGGTTGAGGGTTTCAAGAAGGGGTATGTGTACGGAATTGGCTCGGCTAAGGATGTATTCTACCAAGCTCCAAGGGCAAGGATGCCTTCTAGCTCAAGACAAACTTACGAGCCGGGAGTCGTAGATAAACGCCAAGCCCAACTAGATGAAGAAAGAAGAAAAAACGCCGAAAGGGATGAGGAAGTTCGGCTAATGAAAGAAAAGTTTAAAGCCATGGAAACCTTGTTCAACAATTGCAACCAAGGTCCGAATCCCTTTCGACGAGACAATGAAGGTGGCGGTATGCAAGCCGAAGCCGATATGGGTTTCCTTGGCTTTTGATTTTAGTTTAGAAACTTGTTATTTGTGATGTTTAAACTTGGTTTTCTTAACCTTTATCAAGATTTGTAAACTTGATTTGATTTTCATGTTATATATGAGGATGTTGGTTTCTCATCGTGTTGTTGTAAATGTGTGAAATTGTGGTTGTTTTCTATTGTACGTGCATGTATGGTATGATAATGAAATGGCAGGATGAAAACAGAAATTTTCTTGCAACAAAACAAGGGTTTTGGCGACTGAAATGTTCTTTTAGCGACTGTTTTCAGTCGCCAAACCCCCTGTATTTTTACAAATAAATTATGAAATTGCGATTGATTGGCGACTGATTTCAGTCGCCAATTTAGCGACTGAATGGCAGAGTATTCACAAAATTAGCGACTGATATCAGTCAATAGGGCGACTGATATCAGTCGCCAATTTGGCGACTACTTTACCATTTTGGCAATTTGGCGACTGAAATCAGTCGCCCGTATTTTATTTGGCGACTAAGGCCTGCGACTGGGCCTTGGCGATTGATTTCATTCGCCGACTGATTTCAGTCGCCAAATTCATTTTGGCGACTGAAATTAGTCGCCAACTTCGGTCTCCTGAACGTGGTTTTCTTGTAGTGATTGCCAAGAACTTAAAGAGGGAAAGACTATATGATGGTTGTAGTGGACAGATTCAGCAAGATGGCTCACTTCATTGCATGCAAGAAGACTGAGGATGCTGCTAGTGTTGCTGAGTTATATCTAGGGCAGATTGTGAAGTTACATGGGGTGCCTAAGACAATTGTGTCTGACGGGGACAAAAAATTTATGAGCTAATTCTGGAAGACACTATGGAGGTTATTAAACACCAGGCTCTTGTTCAGCACATCCCACCACCCACAGACATATGGTCAGGCTGAGGTGACCAACAAGACATTAGGGAGAATACTGAGGTGTATTGTGAACAATTCCTTGAAGGATTGAGATCTAAAACTAGCCCAAGCTGAGTTTGCATTCAACAGAGCACCATCTTCAGCCACAGGCCATAGTCCTTTTGAGGTAGTATATGGTATTAACCCACTAATGCCTATTGATTTGTCTAATGTCCAAAGGGAAGAAGTGAACTTTGATGCCAAGAAGAGGGTCGAACAGATGATCAAGCTACATGAAACTGTCAAGAGACAAATTGAGAAGCCAAATGAGATGTACAAGAGAAAAGCCAAGGTACCTAGACACAAGAAGGAGTTTGTCCTTGGTCATTTGGTTTGGATCCACCTCAGGAAGGAAAGGTTTCCATAAAAAAGAAACAGCAAGTTGGAGCCAAGAGTTGATGGTCCTTTTGAAGTCATTGAAAGGATATGACCAAATGCTTACAATATTGATCTGCCAGGTGATTATGGAGTGCATGGAACTTTAAACATAGGGTATTTGATCCCTTACTATGAAGAGTCAGAAGATGAAGAGGAACCAGGCTTGAGGTCAATCCATTTTCAACCCGGTGAGGCTGCAGCACGAGCTAACCCAAGGGGTCCTCATGGTCAAGCCATGGTCCAGCCAGGTCAAGACAATCAAGACACAACTTGAGCCACAAGGGCCACAAGCCAGGCCATTCAAGAATCACAGACCACAGTCCAAGCTACAATCCCACAGAATAACAACCAGTCTGCACCAACCAACTTCCAGCCACCTAAGAAGTACATCAGGTGGTCATCCCAGCAACCCCCACCTTAGCCTCCTGCCAAGTCCACATGAAGGTCAACAAAAAAATCCAAGAGAAGTTTTCCAAAGGTTCAGTCTAGGTCCAAGAAAAACACCATTCAAATGCCAAGCTCAGAAGGAGTCCAACAAGGTGATTTTCCAATCCAAGTCCAGTTGAGGCTCTTCTTTTGTTTAGATAAGTATCAACCAGTTTAAGGAAGTCCTTATGATCACAAATAAGTCCTTGATGAGTCCCAAGAACAAGCAAAGAAGCCAGACAAACAGAAGTGAAGACAAACCAATGCAGTTGCCATTTCAGGAAAACTACAAAGTTACTTTACTGCTTTTTTATTTAAGTCTGTTTTGTTACTTTTCTCTCTGTCCTTGATAGTTGTTGAGCTCGTCCACATTAGAAGACTTTTTCTAGTAGTTAAGGTAGTTGTTGAGAGTCATTGGTGCCCCTTAGATGAGATTTGCATCCTAAGGCCAAGAATCTTGTAATGCTCTATATAAGGAGCCCTTAGTCCCTTGTAGTAATCAGATTATTTTGAATGAATGAAAACAAACCTTTGGGAAATCAATTCTCAACTCTCAAACTTGTGCTTAAGTCTGTAATTTGAACCAAGTCTAGTTATCATTCTGTGCTTGCTGTGAATGATAGATTAGAACATGTTTGGCATTACTGAATCAATTATGTGCTAGGCTGTGAATTGTTTTAGTTGTGTTGTTCAAGTCTGAGTCTTAGTCATGTGTTAAACTGTGAATTTAAGTCTTAAACTTGGCAAGTTAACTAGTTTTCTTCCTGTGCTAAGCTGTGGGAGTCAATCAAGTGACTATATCTTTGTTTATTTCTGCAAAACAAATTGTGTCTCAGCCAAGGTCCATTTCTGACTGTTTGAGTTCTTATTTCTGTTTAAAATAATAAAACTTCTCCTAAAATCTTTGAAATTCATACAGTGTCTTACAACTCCTCCAAGTTACTTGTCATAAAATTTCAGAAATTGATAAGGTCATTTGCTATTTTAAAAGTCAGTTTGCACTCAGGTTGCATTCCTGCATATCCTGTGAGTTTATAGTGCAGTAGTACTTGACAGTCGCAAGCTTGTGACAGATATGCATGTCACAAGGGAGACTTGCTGTTGACTTTATCACATTTGTCGATACACGTTTTGTAACGTGAATATATTTAGGTACACATTATTAAAAGGGTTATTTAATGGGATTAATCCATCCTATGCCTCTTTTTCTCATATTACCCCAACCTATATTTTATCTCATATTAATCTTTTCTTTCCATACATTTATCTTTTATTAGACCAATGGACATGCAACCTGTTTAACAAGTTACCATTTTCTCTAAAAAGAAAAAAAAATCTACAAAGAGTAAAAACTAGCCCATTATTAACCCATGGAAAAGAACTCATCATTAACCCATGTACGGATGCTCTTTTCTTGAATAGTAATGGTGAAACCATCCAAACCACCACATTACTTGCCTTTCTTAATTAAAATCCTCTTTCTCAGATCTATCTTATGACCCCCTCCTCTTGCCGCAAACTGAACTACTTACCGCCGCAGTTTTCATTCCCTAATCATCGCACCTTTTCAGCATCGACAATGGATGGGCGTATATTGGTGGAGATGTGGTGGAATGTGGAGCCGAGGGGTGGATTCGATGGCGGAGCACTTACCATTTGGATCATTATGCGCAGGAGTATCATGTGTTTTGGTACTATTTGCTGGGACTATGCCTGCCTTGACTCTTGGGCCTTGGCTTAAGGTCACTTAGTCTTGTTGATTTTTAGATTCTTCAACGTAGTGGCAATCTTTCTCACAAAAAACAAGCTGGTTTCTTTCTTTTTGTTTATTTTTGTTTTCATTCCCAATTGTTTAGAGTATTTCTTGTAAATGAGATGGGTAGGAATGAAACTGTTTTTTGGGTCTGTGGAGTTAGGGAATGAGTGAGAAGAATATTATTAGTGCTTGTACAGGAACTCGGGAAATAGGCGCTGAAAAAGTGTGAGGTGAGGCGCCGAAGAGATGTGTTGGAGCCAGTGTCCTCCACAGTTAGTGCAATAACATAAATAAATCTCTATAGGTTCACAGGGTATACTTTGTATTGTAATCAGTTGATTAACGTTTATCGATAACAGTTGGCTTGCTAGATAAGTTTGACGTTATTGTCATACAGATGGCGGTGATCAACTGGTCCCTAAAAGTCACACCTAAAGGATGTGATTGAGAGATGTGATTATTTGAGAAAATAATCATATTGATGCCTTATTAAATGACTAAAAGGTTAGTCGGTGTTTTTGACTAAAAGGTTAGTTAATGTGATGATGATATAATCATTTAATAACGATTAAATGATGTTAGCTAAGACGAATTAACTGTAATTCGTAATTAAATATAAAATGTTATATTTAGTTGTAGTATATAATGTGAGCTTAAACGAATTAAAATGTTAATTCGTAATTAAACATAAACCGTTATATTTAATTAGCGGGATTATAGATATACCGATATTTATAATTAAAGTATATATTATACGATTGTCATAATAATTGTTATGTTAATATATCCACTGCAAAATGTTGTAATGGACCTTATTAATGTATGACGACATATTAGACAATTATAATATGTATAACATTATATTAAATGGAAGCTAATATAACCGGAAAAGAGTCCATATACACTCGGGTTTTTCGGTCCATGAGTAGTGTTTTTGAGGAGACTAATCTCCTCATTAAAACCCTACTATTGCCGTGAGATCAAGGAAGAGAGGAGGAAAAAAATTCTAACCTAATTATATTCTCTCACTTGTGCCTCCATCACACACCAAACACAAAAACCTAAAAGTTAACAGTAACTTTTAATCATCTTTCTAGCAAAGGAGAAGG
Source organism: Heliosperma pusillum (assembly GCA_022085475.1). NCBI lineage: Eukaryota > Viridiplantae > Streptophyta > Magnoliopsida > Caryophyllales > Caryophyllaceae > Heliosperma > Heliosperma pusillum. The sequence continues at coordinate 86,844 of JAIUZE010066279.1, forward strand.
ACATATCTCGATCAATCTTGGGTGAGACAATTAGGAGGATATCTACTTTGATATCTGTTCTTAGGCCTATTTTGCTAGGACCAAAGGTTTAATTCGTTTTCTCTATATTTATATTGTTTTCATATTTATGACTCGCTATTCATATTATATAATTTTGTTATAATCCTAAATTTTAAGGGGATGTAAACTGTTATTTCCCACAAGTGGTATCAGAGCTTTTGGCTACAAAATTATATTATATGTTTTTCATTTTTATGAAATATGAATTTGAGAAAAAAAAATTTGATAAAACCGAAAAAAAAATTTGTCACGGCTGAAATTTTTTTGTTGCCGTGTGATGTTTTTTTTTAGGGTTTTGTTTTTCCATTGTTGATTTATTGATATTGTTATTTTAAAAGGTTAAAATTCAATATAATAAATTTGTACTTGTTTTAATTTGATAAGGATTAGATTAAAAGAAGATGGAATTGTTTTGATTTTGTTGTTGCTATTGTTTTCGGCCTCATTGTTTTAAATTGATAATTTTGTATAATGATTCAATTTAATGATGTTCAAAGCGATTGTGATTAAATGAATATAAGGATAATCGATTTAATCATGATTTAGATGTTCATTTTAAAAGGTTAAATTGAATAATCTAGTTTGAATCAATATTTAATAACGATTAGATATTGAATTTTGTACCGATCTAGCAATATAGGCAACACCGAAAATTTTTTTTTTTTGCAGTTCATGCTGCCCGTGTTACTGTTCACTGCTATAAAAAAAAAATTCTTGTTTTTTTTTAAAAAAAGGCAGCAGCAGTCAGTTTGTTTTTTTTTATTTTGATTTTCGGCTTTTTGTTTTAAACCGAGAAGGAAGATAGTTAAAAAGAAAAAAATTTTGGTATGGTACTGTTCACGTGAACAGTGATCCGTAGAAAAAAAAAAAAAAAAATTGTTTGATTTTTTTTTTGACATTATAAAGATAATGTTTGTTTGTTTGTTATTGTGAAAAGGTTCACAATAATGATACCCGATTATTTTAAAAAGGTTTAAAATAAAAATGGATTATGGGAGATTAAGATTGTTGTGGGCAATTAAGGAATTGTCACATAATTTTGATCGTTTTATTGGTGGTTTGGATAATTAATCAACATAATTAATGATTTATGTATTGTAGTATTAATTTATATAGTTGATGCATTTTATTTTGTCGAATGAATGAATGAATGAATGGTTTGATTTACGTTTTTGCAATTGGTTGAAAAATGTAAATCCTAGTGTGGCCTTAGTTAATCATGTTTTCGTAATGATGGAAACATGGTTTGGATGTATTTATGAGATCTCGAATCTCCTTTTATTTCTTTTAATTATGTTTTTGGAATTAGAATGTAAATATGTTTATTTTGTAATTTTGAAAATGTAATTAAGAAGACTAAAGATGGAGATCGGATGCTCACTCCCGCTACATGGACCTAGATGAGACAAAGTCAAGCTTCTCGGGTCCATTAGGATGGATTCCAAACTTGTATTTACTGTTCATTTTGGTAGATAGGCCACACTAGGACCGTTGTAATAGTTTACGTATTTTTCGTTCTTTTACTTTTCATTCACATGTTAAATAATTGCATCATATTCCGCCTAAACCAAACCACCTAAATTGCATGAAAAATGATTCATATAGTTTGAATTTTCATCTTAGACATACAGATGTCACTCGTTCATAGGGCCATCACCTTAGTCTAAATCATTCAGAAATGCTAGAAATTTGTTCATTTAAAATGAATTAAATTTAAGATGATGGGATCTTCCTCTAAAATGAAAATTGAGATTAGTCTTTATAGGAAAAACTACTATGAACCCCTTCTTCGTCGGAAGTCATAATATGACCCCTTCTATGTTGGGTAAGTAGTGAGTGTTGACCTATTTTACCTCAACATTGTAGTCCGAGTAATATCTCGGGATTATAATGGACTAAAAGATAGAATTTACAGAAATTTATCGACCGAGAATTCTAAAGGTAGAATTAGCCAAGAGGTTGGATTATCAATTTACAGAAATTGAGTCTTGGGATCATTTATATAATTCTTGAGGGAGGTCAATTGTATAAATGCATGAGTCATCGCATTAAACAGTTTTTGCATTAAGACTTAATTTTAAAACGATGAAACTTATCATAATTTTTCTTTTTTTCACAGTTACTTGAATCCGTTATATAAAGATATAACTGCTAAAATAACAAATGGCTGGACGTACAGACGACCCAATGCCAAGTGCTACACTCGCTCGCGAGTCCTGGCTAAATATCTTTATGGACAACATGAATCAGTCCACGCGACTGAAGAATGATGGGTCAAACTTTGCGGACTGGGAGGCGGCATTACGGAATGCTGCCATTGCTGACGGTAAGCTCATGTACTTGACTGAGCCACTACCGACTAACCCAGGCCCCAATGCAGGAGCCAATGCATCACTTGCTTATAGTGATTTCGTAATGGAGGCGGGTGCGTTAAAGAACGTACTCATCTTTTCAATGGAATCAAATTTGCAAAGGCGATTCATTGCCCAGGGTGCAAACAAGATTTTCACCACTCTCTCTAACGAGTTCTCGAAAGCTCCGAGGTTCGTTAGCTATGAGTACACCTGTCGCTTCTTTGAAGCGAAACTCCAGAAAGGCCAAGCGGTTAGCCCACACATTCTTG